>CM071802.1:15967585-16090083 GCA_036559045.1 Platycarya longipes | reverse complement strand
TCTCGCCGTCCACGCTAATTATATCACTTCCATGGGCACTACGTATCGTCGTCCTCGTGATAATACATATCACTCCTATCATACGACAGGCATTACGTATCGCCGTCCCTGTCAGCACTTCAGTCATCCAGGCATTACGTCTCGCCGTCCCCACCACGACGTGACTAACTTATCCGTATCTCTTATTCTTAGTTGTTCATTTCTTATTCTTAGGAATGTTTCTCAAGTACATGATGTACCACTTTTCTTAAATCTCACCACATAGTAGAAGATGCATGTACACTTAAATTATCACATGCTCACATATGTATGTATCTTAAATTCTGAAAGTGTTTTACACAAGCTAAATACTTAGATAGCACATATAATTCCTTCTTATTTCAATGTCCACTTTTATTCCAACAAAAGCCTTGAGTTTCAGCAAAACAGGGTATCTCGCTCGAGTGAAGTATCGAGCGAGAATCAAGCGAAGTCTCGGGTTGGAACTCGTTCGAACAGAGTATCAAGCGAATATTAAGCGAACTAGGTATCTCGCTCGAGCAATATAATGAGAGAGATTCAAACGAGTTCTTGGGTTAGAACTCACTCGAGCAGAACATCGAGCGAAGTCTCGAGTTGCACGTCGCTCGAGCCAAACATCTAGCGAGAGTCAAGCGACAATTGTTCTTGGCTCGATCCTTTGGTCAAGCGAGGGTCGAGCGAAGTTATAAAGTATGGGAGTTTTCAATCTAAAACTCGCAATCTTTTCACATAAACTTGATTTTTACTTATTATAACATAGTTTTAGGTTCTTCTAACTTCATTTAACACATTCCCATTAACAAAACCACTTCAAACAACACTTAGATTTATTATAACACTTTAACAAGAATATAAAGGTTCAATACTAACATGTATAGTCCAACCACTTAAATAAACCATCTCCATACTAAAGTTAAGCTAGAATATGAACTTACACACTCTCTAAATCTGGTTGAAGATGATCAAACAAAATTTTTGCAAACTTTCTCCTCAAAACACTTACTAAGCTCACTTAGGATGTATATGGATGTTAAGGGACTAGAGAAGAGTTTTCTTTGGTTTCCTTCAAATGATTATGTGCTAAGCTTCCCAAAGAGAGTTAGAAGACTCCAAAATGTCTATTTATAGGGGTAATGTTCGACCCATATGAAGAAAAGAAGAGGGGCAACTTGGTAAAGATAATAGGTTTCTGGTTTGCATGTGATGAGGTGCCCCTCCTAAACCTTTTTTTCATGATTAAACTAAATCCCCAAAAATCTTAGGCTTTGCAGCTGAAATGATCATCCAATGGTCAGTATTTGGGATATTTTTGCAAACCATTTGATCAATGGTTGGGGTAGAAGCTTATGGGATAAGGGATGAGGTGGCATCTCACCTAACCATGCATGCATCTCCCTTTCCAGCCTTCATCTGGTTAGCCACACCCCTTAGCCTTCCCCTATCCATTTAGTTACATGATAACCCCCTTAAGACTCTACTTAACAAGTTCTAGAAGGCCCTTTCCTGATTTAGTTAGGATAGAATCCCATTTGGATCCATATTCTCCAACTTGAATTCTGTTTAATCTCAGTCCAGAGTTATTCACTAGCTTCCAAAATAAGTCATTGATACTGTCCGAATATTCAAAAACTCATAACATGAAAGTTTTAGATCTATCTCTTAGAATTCTATATGAATTAGAATCACCTCATTTGGACCTCATATGAATAACTTATGCTCATTTCACTAAAACTTGACAGTTTAATCCGAGAATGAGCACCGAGTGTTTGATATTTGGTTCTATCACTTCCTCTTGCATTAACACCCTAATTTTTGAGAATTCAACTCCTTCTAAGCTTAAAATGAATTTCTCTAGTTGATACCTTGTTCCAAATCTCAAAGATTCCTCCACAATATATATATATATATATTATACATGATCTCACTTATTCTATACCCAATACTCTCATTTAAGTCTCCAACTCTATTTTCTAAAAAATATGCCCAATATAATTCTTTAAAGAAATCCAAATAAAAATTTATTTTAGAAATTTCAGGATATTACAATAGTACCTTAGGCAAAAGAGTCTTACGATAGAGAAAAGGCCTGCACACTTATTTCTGGAGCTAGGTTTGCTATTCCTCCTCGGGTATCACTCTAGGTCTACCTCTACATCAAGGTCTATGGTCCTGATGTCGAAACCATAGGTAGGTTGTGCATTGAGGAATTTATAAGGGATAGTAACAATGAATGCATGTATTAGTGCATGGCTAGGAAGCACCCTATTAGGCAAAAGCACGTATTCATAAAATATGGTAAGGAATCACCATCTTAGTAAAATGTGTCTATATAAGCATTGTGAGACTCACCCTTTGGGGAGTTATCCTCTACGTAAAACTCAATAAATATATACGTAATTATGTATATTGTTGAGGAGAGGGATCACCCTTTTACGAAGCACTTAAATCCACAACTCCAATCACATAGTATTTCACAATTATCATATAGATATTTGTCACACAGTCTGTGATGGGCCAAAGTGGATAAACCTCTCTATCGTTTGAAATTGGAGAATCACTTACACCTGACCAACATGATGCAAGTCAACTCGCAGGTATCCCAATACATGTCGACTCTCTCATAGAATATATATGTTGCATTGGGCCAAAAACATCTACCTAGCCAACCAACTCCAGGACACCAACACATGATACGCCCGAGATTCATCGTCCCATCTATCAGGTGTGGCCAATACGATACAGTCCCACCACAATCCTTCACGGGGACTCTCTCTAACCGTATAAAGCTAGTGCTGTCATTTCATAGGAATGGTTTAGAGAATTCTACATCCTATCCCATGATACTGACACACTATACAAAAACTAACTTGAAAAATATAGATACTCACACAGAGACTACAACGGGAAAACATGCATTCAAGTATCATAAAACATGGAGTACAAATATTCATAAACATAATGGCAAAATATTTATTATTTCATACTTAGAAAGGGGCAGATTATAGAATATGCATGAGTCAAAATTCTATAACATCCTTACACTAGATTTACCCTTCATTCCTTGGCATTATCATAGTAGCTAACAGACCTCATTGTCTTAGAGTTACAATAGCACTGCGTTGTTCCTTTCTTTGCCTCCTTTGAAGTTTCTTGTTACCTTAAAGTTCCATTTGGATATAGAAATGATTTCATCTTATTCCATCTTAGCTAATCTCGTTATTAAAACTTTTTAAATTTTTATACAAAATATAACAAATAATTCAAAATTTTCAAATCACAAAACAATAATAATATTAAAAAATAACATTATAATAATTTTTATTCAACTTTCATCTAAAACCATCTCATCTCATCTCATATCCAAACGGGACTAAGTCTTTAATGACACAGGTTCTTCAGATGTCTTTCTAATGTCCTTTTAACTCCACATGTGATTGAATAGAAGCCATGTATTCTCAATCGTTCCATTGCAAGATGACAAAGGCAAATTATGAGAATTTGGTCTATATGTCCTTACAATTTGCCTTATGTCCAATCCTCAATCTCTCACTGACTGAGGATCTCCATGTGTTATAGACCATACCTCTTGATTCAGCCGATATGGTCTGCAAGTCATAATCCTTTCAACAAACCTAGTCCAAAAATGATCCTTCAAATGGAGTGTGAGCGATTGGGTACGACGGGACACCACCTTCTAAGCATTTCTGTTGTAGTTCTGGAAAAGCTTGTACGTGTCCACAAGGGTCCATTTCCTTGATCTTCTTTCACCTTTGTACGTTAGGAGGAGCTTTTCTAAACTAAGTGCCTTTTTAGCTCCTCCCTACGTGCTTGTTCACCCTTCTGTTCGACTCGCTATAATCTACAAACCACAACTACCTCATTTTCCAATCTAAATCATGAAGGGTATTATCTTTTGCCTTCCACTCGGCAAGGATAGGCTCACTTCTTCGCCTTTCCTTTTGCTCCTAGATGGCAGCCTGGCCATTTTTTCACTAAGTGCAATCTTCATTGAATGGGATTTTTCGCCAACTCAATAGTAAGAAGCGTCTTCCTTCATGGTTATCTACAAGAGTTTGTCCTCACTAAACAACCTTTACATCCTACTCTCCCTTTCATGTGTTGCAAATTATAAATAAGCCTTATGATGGATTAAATTAAGTACCACATGCATGGTTTGATAAATTTAGTGTTGGTTTTTCATTACTTATGGCTTCATAACTAGCACAGTTGGTCCATGTACTGTAGAGTTGGTCAGTCATTTCAGCTCTCAAGGTTTGGTAGTGGGGTATCGGCTTGTGTTTAATGGCTCGTATGTCATATCATATATTCGCTTTTTTAAATGGTCATCGATTGCATCCCACCTTTAGTGATTTCATTTAGTGTCCTTAGTCAATAGGTTTCCGTAAAGGGTCTATGTGATGACCCGAGATTTTCATCTCATATGATTTTAACTAAAAGTAAAATTAATTAAATTAATACACGAATTGAAAATTAATTAATAAGGAAGGAAATGGGCTTTAGATTTGAAGCCTTGAAAGCTCTTAAAGTAAGATATTGGGCCAACAAAAAAAAGGGATATCAAGCTCCACAAGCCACATGAGATGGGCCCATGAATATGAACCATCAAAGGGCCCACACATGAGACACTTTGTCACCCTAGGAAAAACCCTTAGTAGATCACCTAAGACTAGTTAGGTGAAAATGGATAAAAATTACTAGTAGGTAGGAATTTGACTAGTGGATGGTTTGGTAGGGTAATATGTTGTGAAATCTCATGATGAGATTTTCCCATCATTGGGATATCTTGGGAAAATGTCGGTCGCCCCAGCTTGCGCTTGGGGATCGTACGCAAAACTGGTCCGACGTCGGAATGTGAGCATCACAGGAAGTTCAACCCTCGTCTTATCATCTACTAATTTTTTTTTTTTTATTTAAATTTTCGCAGCGGAAATAAAGGTGTCAAACCTTTTCTGATGCGTTTTGTATCACATGGCTTCAAAAACAATAGCATCCCAAAATTATTACAATACCTATTAATATATAACATGAGGATCCTTTACCAAAAGTTCATTCCGTCCAAAACCAACGGGGCAAGAATCAAAAAATACATGCAATAAAAAAACAAAAAGCTGCATGGAGGATCCCCAAACCATTATTCACTAATCCATCGGGCTCCTTCTGTAACCTCTTCTCGAACGCTTGGACCGTTAATGGAAGACGTTCCAACTTCCTAAGGCGATTTGGCCGGTCCCACCTCAGCAAACCTTCATCTCGTGAGGATGATCTCGGTAAAGGCGACCCACATGGAGGGGGGGGGGGAATCATCCACCGCCCCAAAATTATACAACACCTGATAGGGCGGTTATCTCCACTATATATATGTAGCTGCTGATGGTGAAGTGACTCCGCCGCCCCAGCGGACCGATTCTCTTAAGTAGTCTAGAGTCACTAGCTTGGAGGCAATGGATCTCAGTTGGGCCCCGTGTGGGAGTCCGGAGAAGGCAATCATCGGTGGGGTCGTAGTTACTCGATGTGTTTTTATATATTTTATAATTTATTGTGTAGGTAATTTGGTGGTTTTTATGTTCTGCGGTTGTCATCACCTATCAAACTACTTCTAACATCCCAAAAAGGTGTGAGTGATTAAGTAGGAGAAAAAAATGAACACAAGAAGGGTGTGAGATTTCGGTGAGAAATCTCAGTAAATGCACATTTATATCATAACAACAGCTAATTTAAGCATACAGTTCAAGTGATGGGCATAGTGCTCTCAGTTTAAGTGAATAGCATACGTTCAATCATACTTAATGCACTGATGGGACTCAGGTACTTCAGGAAAGTATGCACATGCTCATGCTCATGCTCTTGTCTTAAAATTGGGTCGTCTGTTTTCCTTTTGTATTCTTTTTATACATTTGTCCGTAATCTCATGTTAATAACAAAACCGGGAAGTTTTCTTTCAAAAATACTCATTTTGGGGGTAAACACTTTTCATTTTCTTATCTTAGGCGCCACTTTTCATATCATATAATGGCCGGAGGGGGCTGAGGAGAGGCCTATCTTTTGTCATGACCTCTATTGGTACACACTCACGGCCTCCCCTACGCACCCTGTGTTCCTGCTAGGGACCGTAGCACCCGACGACGGTATCAAACCTATGTAGCTACGTTTCGCGCCTTTTCGCGCTCTTCATCACTCGGCGATTGATCACTCCCCGAAGCGACTACAAAACTATTCTGTCGGTAAGGCCAAAGCCAACACCGTCTGTAGGCACCCAACTAGCTTTAGGTGTGACCACACTCCGGACATCCCTTTAGAGTCATACATGGGTCTGCCGTCAGTTCTTCGTCGACCTAGGGGCTTTCACTCCACTTTAATCACTCCTGAGTGAACAGGGAGTTTCACTGGGACATTTACCCCGTCCTAGCCTTTGGGGTTCTCATAAAACTTTAATTAATTTTTTTTCTTTTGAAAACATGTTGAAAACATGATTTTCGCCACTATATGCATGAGACGTGAGACTCATGTCACGGAACATATGCAATATGTGACGAACATCACGCTTTTCCTATGTTAGGCTCTTTTAAACTTTTTGCAAGTCATAATCCTATTTCTTTTCTCTCCAAAATGTTACAATGGGCCTCCAATGCACTTAGGGGTACTTGGCCCCTTCCCACTAGGGTTGGGCCGAGGCCCTTCCTTACACTCTCCTAGCTTTTTGTCTTCTAATTTTCTCCTAGTACTTTAGTTCCATTCCAATCCTTTAAAAATGTTATCCTAACCCTAAAACAAAAGCTTGGCCGAAAGTTCTAGGCCTCCTATGGTGTTATTTTGTTCACTTGTTCTTCTAATATAATTTTACTCAATGATTTTCATGAAAACCCTCAACCATGACAATGTAACCACTTTATTCATATGTACTTAATATCTCCAAAATTTTAAAACTTGTCACCATCACATAATACAATAATTAAATCAATGATTTCCACCAAAGTGGTTCTCAAATCCAAAAATACAAGCATGCAATACTCAACATTTTCATTCTCCAATCAAACCTAACAAATATATGTTCATCTTAACTCAACTTATTAATCATACCACATTCTCTTTTCATAACAAGTATTCAAAATCTCCGCATGAAATAACCTTTAATCTTAGCAAAATATTCACTCTTAAACATGGATTTTACTACTAAATAGAATAACACTAAAGCATTATCCAATTTTATGCTAGATAACCTTCAATCATGCATGCACTTTCCTTCATTCCACTTCATGTTGAGCAACTAACTAAACCATATATCATTTCAACTCCTCAACTTAGAAAATTAACATAACTTAAACATGAATTCTTACTATACTAAACATGGCAAGTTTCTCCTCTAAAAAGATTCATTCTACCACATACATACAAGAAAACAAGCAAAGCAAACCAAATTCACTCAAAGGTCTACAAAGATTGCTAAAGGTAGGATAAGAATGCACTTACCTCTTCAAGAGCAATCCTTCCTCAAAATAATTGTTCTAACTCTTTTCTACTTAGGATATAGTGAGGTTTAGAAGTTAAAAGAAAGTAGAAACAAAAGAAAGTTCAGGGAGAGAGGTGCTTGGCCGAGAGCTAGAAAGAAAGGCTAGTGTGTGTGCGTTTGTGAGCTAGCCAAATGAGGGATGGCTTTCCTCCAGAGTTTCGGCCATACTCTCCTTTCTAGGGTCAAGGACAACTCACCATACTTTGATGTTGAAGGATACAAGACTAGGTATGGGTGGTTGCATGGGAAAAGAAAACAATGATGGGAAATGGGGGAATGAGGAAACTGGATTCTCCCTTGGCTTTCCTAGCTTCACCGAAACCTCCTCCCCTCTCAAAGCCTCCTTCTCTTGTCATTTCACCCTATGGCACACTTAACCATCCACTCTCAAGTCATTCTACAAGATTCCATAGCCATACCTTTGGGAAATTGGGGCTTGCATGATTCGGCCATACCTAAACCCCCATGTGTCATCTGAAATACTCCCTTCCTCCATCCTAGTTTTGCTTTTAATTCAAGCAACCTCAATTCCTTCCTCTTACACCACCATACCTTCTTACACATTTCACTTCATGTACTTTATTCCCTACACAAATCCAAGGCATTCCTTTCACTAGATTTGCAAGCAAACTCCTAGGAAATCCCAAAGTGGTGCACACGCATCCACCCCAGATCCCTCTTGGTTTCCTTCTTTCATTTTCTTTTTTTTTTTTCCTCATGACACCTCTCCTCTTGTGTCAATCAACCTTGTCACCTTTCCCTAGTAAGATCCTATGATGAATCATTGACCTAGGTTGGAGAGAATGGGGTGGGAAAACCCCTAAGGGTTTCGGCAATTACCCTAGCCGAATGCCCTCCCATTCCTTTCCTTCCACTTTCCACTCCATTGCACAAGTGTCACTCCCTAAACATGCCATGTACTAGTTAGGGTAAGTTAGACCATACGTTAGTACTTTCCAAAAATATTCCCAATGATGGGAAGAATCCCATCATAAGATTCTACACTCAACCTCATCTCTCACCCACTAGTCAACTCTCACCTAATGGAAATCTCACTTGTCTACCTACTAGTTGTAGTTTGACTCACTAAAATTTTCCTATGAGTGACAAGTGTCTCATGGGTAAGGTTTGGTGGGTCATGGGTCAACCTCTTGGGCCTTGTGGGCTTGCCATTCCTTCATAGGCCCAATAGCTCATTTCTAAGTTCCAAGGCCCAAATCTCAAGCCCATGCCCTTTTTCTCCTCTCACTATATATATAATTATCCTAATTACACAATTAACTACTTAATCAAAATAATTACTTAATTAAATAATATGAGAAGAAATTCTTGGGTCGTCACAGAAAATATTAAGATATTGTCTATTTTAGTCTATCTAGTATATGCCATATTTAGATGGTTGACACTTGTAGGTGAAATAGGAAGTGGAAGAGAAGAGAAGGAGGGAATTGGTGGAGGTTGTAGCCGAAACCCTTAGTGGTTTTTCCCATACAATCTTTCTCAATCTAAGCCAATGATCAAAGGTATTTCATGTAAGAGTGAGTTGACAAGATGATGGACAAGTGAGGGGAGGTTTCATGAGAAAGAGGAAAGGAAAAAAAAAAAGAAAAAAGAAGGAAACCAAGGGATTCGGGTGAAGCATGCTGTGAGCTACAATTTGGAGATTTGCTAAAACATTTTCAAATCTAGTTGAGGGGACACTTTGGACATGTGTAAGAGGATAAAGTACAAGGTATAAGATGTGTAAGAAGGTATGGTGATGTAAGGGAATGATTGAGGATTGCTTGTAAAGGAAGGAAACTAAGGGAGAGGGAGATGAAACCAAGGGGAAGGCATGGCCGAACCATGCATGCTATTTTTCCCAAAAGCATGGCCTTGGGATCTTGTGGAATGACATGAGGGTTGTTATATGAGTGTGTAAGAGGATTGAAATGACAAGAGAATGAGACAAAAGGGATAGGAGTTTCGGTTGAGACAACTAGGAAGGCATGGAACTGAATGCCTTAAGTCTTGTTGTTCTTTAGGGGTTTTCATTCCAAAATGAGAAGATCTTCTAAATGAATGACCATGATGTGATGCTAGAGTCTAGGAATATCCTTGGGATGGGATGGGACCTTGCCATTTTAGTCCAACTCCCATGAGGAATTGGCCAACCCTATAGGAAAGCGCAAACCAGTTGCTCACTTCCACACACTTCCACCATTTGCTTTCTTTTTTCATGTAACCACCCTTGTCCAATCATGTATCTTTCAACCATAGGCATGGTGGACTATCCTTGAGCCCTAGGAAAAGGGGCATGGCCGAATGACCTTGAGAATGCTCATGCCCTCACTCGGTCATCTCACATTCTCACAAGCTCTCTCACTTTCGCTACCTCTTGGCCAACTCCCTTTCTCTCTCAATCTTCTTTTGCTTCACTTTCTCCTAACCTCTAAATATCAAATTATCCCAAGAAGAGAAAATCTAGAACAAATATTCTTGAAGAGGGTTGCTGTTGAAGAGGTAAGTTTCTTTTAAGTTAAGATCAAGCCTAGAAACCTAGAAAAGAGCACACACCATGTTCATGTCCCTTGTGTAGAGTTTTTCTCAAAAAGTGTTATGTTCTTGAGTTAATCTAATGAAATGTTTAATAAATTTTCAGATTTCATCTGACCTAGCTAAGAGTATTGTAAGTATATTCATATCTTACCCTTAGCAATTTTAGTATACTCTTGAATGAATTTGGTTGGATTGTTTGAATATTTGCTTGTGAATACTAAAATGAAACCCTTTAGTGGAGAAAAATGCCATGCTTAGTTAGGTAGAAAATCCATGTTTAAGTTTATAATTTCTTTAAGTTTAGGAACATGAAATGATGTGTGGATTTAGTAATTTACTCAACATGAGGTGGAATGGAGAAAATGCATGCTTATCTTTAAGTTAAATAGTAGGATATTAGATGATGATAGTGGTATTGTTTATTTGGTGGCAAAATCTATATTTAAAGTCCAAGTATCTTGTTAGATTAAAGATTTTATCATGTTGTGGATTTGAATACTTGATATTAAGGATGATTGTGGTATGGCCAACGTGATGAGTGATAACGTTACATATGCTTGTTAAAAATCTGATTTGGAGTTGAAAAAGGTTGGATTGTGCATGTAGGTATTTCGGACTTAAGGGTTTTTGGGTTGATTTATTGGTTCAATTATTGTTTTCATGTTTTAATTAAATATTTAAACATTTAGAGAAGTTAGAAGTATAAGAACTAAAGGATTAATACTAGCACGATTTGTGGTTTTCATCAAAGTAATTGAGTGAGCTATCATGATGAAAAGGAGAAGTGATGAAAATAATAATTTAAAGGACATAGGGATTCGGCCAAGACATGTTTTTGGGGTTAGAAAAATATAACTTAAATTATTGAAGTTAAATTGGAGTGTTTGGAGAAGAATAGGAGAAGAAAAGGCTAGGAATCACTAAGGGAGGGTCTCGGCCCAACCCTAGTGGGAAGGGGCCGAGTACCCCTAGGTGTGTGTGAGGCCCAAAAGTGTTTTTGAGTAGGAAAGAAGTGGATTTCTGTGGTGCATAAATTGTGAAAGAGCTTGATGTAAAATATGAATTATGTGTGTCTCACATTTCACATATTCAGTGATATGAGTCTCATGTCTCATGCATGCAGCACGAAAATCATGTTTTAAACATGTTTTTAAAAGAAAGGAAAATAATTAAAGTTTTATAAGAACCCCAAAGGCTGAGATGAGATAGTGCCCCAGTGGAACTCCCTATTCACTCAGGAGTGTCTAAAGTTGAGTGAAAACCCCTAGGTCGACAAAGAACTGTCGGCAGACTATGTATGGCTCCAGAAGGTGTCCGGAGCGCGGTCGCACCTAAAGCTAGTAGGTGCATATAGGACGGTGTTGGCTTTTGCCTTCCCGCTACAGAAAAGTTTGTAGTTGCTCGGTGAGTGATCAATCGCTGAGTGATAAAGAGCGCGAAAGGGCGCGAAACGTAACTACTTAGGCTTGATACGGTCGCCGAGTGCTACGGTAACTAGCAGGAACACACGGTGCGTAGAGGAACCATGAGGTGTCCAATAAGATGTCATGATGAAACGATGGGCTTTCGGGCTATATATGATATGATAAGTGGCGCCTAAGATAAGAGAAAACGAAAAGCATTTGCGAAAAGATGAATTTTGAAAAGAAGCTCAAATGTCTTGTTTTATGAGGTTACGAGCAAACACATGAAAGAAATAAAGAAAAGAAATTGAAAAAGAAATGGCATGAGCATGAGCATGTGCATAGAGTAAAGTCATGAGTCCCATAATGCATAATATATAGATGATTGTTTGCTATTCATTTAATTATATGCCAGAAATGCTCTTGTTGAGATATAAATGTACTTACTGAGATTTCCCCCGAAATCTCACCCTTTTTTATCTTTCCACTATCGCCCACTTTCGGGACGGTAAAAGTAGTTGTAGGTGATGACGACCCCGACTGGAACGAGTCCAGGGACGACGTCACGGACCCCCACAGGCCTGACTGAGTCCGTTACTTCTGAGTTAGTGACTCTCGACTATTTGGGTCGATAGGCGGCGGAGTCACTACCCTTAGCTACTTATGTTTTTGAGGGACTTTCGCCCTATTGGGTGTTGCTTGGTCATTGGCATAGACGATTCCCTCCATATGGGTCGTTTGTATGAGTCATCCTTCGGGGTGAGTTGTGAGGTGGGGCCGATCTTGGACTTGGACCGTCTTCATTATGGTCCAAATACCAAGAGGATTAAGATGGAGCCCTTGGATTAGGAGGAGATAGTAGGGGATCTACTATGCAGCTTTTGTATGTATTGCATATATTTTGGTCTTCTGTTGTTTTGGAATAATGAACAATTATGGATGATTTTTATGTTTATGTTAATAGTAATGCAATATTTTGGGATATTATTTTGTTAAGCCATGTGATGTACGCTTAAAAAGGTTTGACCTTCATCCGCTGCGAAAATCTTTATTATCTATTTTTAAAAAAGAAAAACCATAGTACACGATAAGACGAGGGGTGAACTTCCCTGTGATGTTCATCCCCGACGTCACGGTTTGCGTACGATTCCAAGCGCAAGCTAGGCCACCAACAATCTAAGTCTCTTTCAATGCTTCCTGGATATCGAAGTCACACCATGATGGCAAACTTGCACTAAGACTTAAGTAAGAACTAGCTATGGCAGTAGAGTGTGTAACAACTCGATTTTTTTTCCTATTGGACTTTCTTCATGTTTGGAGTGAATTTTTTTAGTGATTCCTTGGAAATGTTTAGAGATATTCATTATTTTTCCTAGAGGCCTTTTCTTGTATAAGACAAGTGATTTAGATCCAAATTTGAGATAAAGCCTAAGTGAAGTCATAGAAAGTCATGGGAGGCGCCTAAGGCTTTGTGGAATTTTTGAGACTTTTTTTTTTAGGACACTTGTCACACTAAGATATGCATATATATATATATATATATATGGATTTCCAAGGAACTTTGCATGAGAGATTGAAAGGTGCAAGTGAAGAGAATTGTTTTCTTTTTTCTTGGAGGAGTTTCGGATGTGAGAGCTCACTTTGGAAGATGTCTACATGTTTACGAAACCAATTGGGACACTTGGAATGTTAAGAATGCACATACCTTTTTGGAATTTCAAAAAGATATGGCATGGAGATTGAGTTAGGTAAGCATGACATAAGAATTCAAGTGAATCAAGGAAGGAATATTCTTTTCCATTGGAAGGCAATGGATTGGAGGGCTTTAGGGGGTAAAGAACCGACTTAGGCTTTGTCATTTTGTTTCTCCACATTAGCTCATTTCTTTTGAGGAAGAATTAACCAATGGCAAGTGATGATTTGAAGATAGACATGGTACTTTTTCTTGGTGGTTTTGGATTGGCTTGTGCTTAATACTTTCTTTTTCCATACAAGAACACATCTTTTGAGAAATGGTTGACAAGGGGAAGTAGGGGAGAGATGTAAGCAAGATTTGGCACTTTTTCTCCTTGTGAATTTCGAATGAGATAGAATTGGAAGATGGAAGCCAAAACTCTTATTTGTCTTATCATATATATATATCACATCAAGGATAAAGATAAGCTTTGATCTTATGCCAACTTAGCTAAAATAGGTTTGAGTGTTGTAAGCTTAGGGTAATATATGTGGCCGACTAGTGTTTCCTTTTTACCGAACTTTTTGTCATTTTTCTTCCTAAGTATTTCGACCTAAGGACCAATACCCACACTCCCTCCATTTCTTCTACAAGGGAATTCGGCCAAGACCTCATACTAACCTCCATTGCTTTTCTTTCCTTTCCCTCACCTTCCAAACATTCCTCCCTTGCACACTTATGTGTGTTCTCTTCAAAGTTTTAGTAGAAAATTTCTTCTTTACAAGGTTTCCTTTGCTAATTTCTTGGAAAGTTTGTAAGTGCCCTTTTAACTTAATCTTAGCATTTTTGTATATATATGGTAAACTTAGTCTTGGTTATCTTATTTTATTGCTTGTTTGATTATTGAATAAGTTTGTTACAATTTCTCTAGGCTTTGTTAAGGCAAAACCTTAAGGTTTGATCTAAGAAATATTTGGAAAAATATAGTGGTGATTTAATAAAAGAACTCACGGACCTTAGTTTAGTAAATTTTGACTAAGGACTTGAACCATGGCATGAGATGTTTAGATGATAAAAATATTAATTTGGAGATTCAATGGTTTCGGCCATGGTGTGTTCATTAGCATATTTTGGTTCACTTGATGTATAATTTTGGACATGTGGTTGGTTTAAGGAAATGATCATATGATGAAAAGTAGTTGAAGAAAATGACTTTATAAGCTATAATAGGGTTTCGGCTAGTTTGATTATTGAGTTTTGGAATATATTAAGGAAAAAGTATAAGTAGGTCAAGGAAAAAGAAAAGGAAAATTTGGGTTTGACCCCACCATGAAGTTCGGCCTAGACCTTTTCAAGGCTAGGGTTGATTTCCTTTAATTCTCTCTTTATTGGAATATTCATTATTTATTTGAAAAGGATTATGTTCACATGTTTAACATGTATAAGTCATGTTTTCGAAATGCATGCTTTATATGTCTCATGAACCATGTATCATGTATATGGAAGTCCAAATTTGCATATGCATGTTCATTCATATCACAAGTCTCATGTTTTGAGTCATTATGTTTTTCAAAAGAAACAAGAAAGAATTATTTTAAAAGAAAAATTAACGGTGAAGGCATTTTGATCTGCCGTCATAATAAGAAAAACTGACGATGAAGGCATTTCGATCTTTCGTCATAATAAGAGAATTGACAATAAAGGCATTTTAATCTGTCGTCATAATAAGAAAATTGACAGTGAAGGAGTTTCGATCTACCGTCATAATAAGAAAAACTGACGGTGAAGGCGTTCCGATCGGCCCTCATAATAAGAAAACTGACGGTGAAGGCGTTTTGATCTATCGTCATAATAAAAAAAAATTGACGATGAAGGTGTTTCGATCTTGTTGTCGAGAATAAGAATGACAGTGAAGGCATTTCGATCTGCTGTCATAACAAGAATGATATGAATAAAAAATAATGACATCTAATATTAAAAATCATAAGAAAAATATATAACAAGTTCACAAAAAGTTTTGCATTACGTATCAATGAAAGCCTTCTTATAAAAAAAGAAATGAAAGCCTTTGATAAAGACGCATGGTGCATATGTCATGTCACAAGTTACATGATCATGATACATGCATTTGTTATGTTACTTGTATATGCTAATAATGCTTTTATTATATTATCTGTGTACTTATTGGGATTTTCTTGAAATTTAACTTTTTTAATTTTATCTATCATTCTGTTGGCAGCACGCAGACGTTATTGCATGGGTAGATGGCCCAACACAAGACCCAAACTTTTCAGGAGGTTCTGAGGTGCTTTGAGGTCCCTACAAGATACTCCTCTTTTGACGAGATGACCCATCCCATATATGATTATCTGTTGGAGATTTTGTGGTAAGACGCATCTGGGTTGTCGGAGGGACGACAACCCATAGGATACTGCATGGTTTTGAGCCAAAATGACTCATTATCCCTTGACAATGTTTGCACGATGCCAATGGGGATAAAACTCCAACAGGATTACAGTTTAAGCATAGGTCGTTTTCGTTTTAGTGAAGGTTATAAAGAAGTTTATAAGGAACCCTTGTAGGTAAAAAGGGGTAGTTGTATATTTGCCCTTTTGGGTTGTCGAATAATGATATGTATTGTTGAGAATCTGGTACATTATGCCTTATATTTTATAAAGTTATGAGTTTTTAATATAGTTTACCATGTGATATTCACAAAAATTTAAATTTCTTTGTCGATTCTTTGGAATTGATCTTATGCTGCTGCAATATACATTGCATACTGCTAGTAAGTTAGGTGTATGCATATTACTTCTGACATGAACGAGGGGTATATAGCCTAGTGTTATATGTTCCGACACTTCAGTTTACGCTAGATCCCAAGTGTAGGCTGGGAGCGTCGACAAAGTCTCACCATGCTAAAATTCCCATCTCAAGATCAATAAATAATTTATTCAATAATCATCTGTCCATCCACATCATGGGAACAAAATCTCTTAACAAACTAAATTTTTAAATGGTAAATTTAATGGATTAGCATCCTTCTTGATAATCACTTGCAATTCAATTCAATGCTGCACAAACAATGGAAAAAGGAACAATATTGAATGAAAGCGGCCACACGACGAGGTTGCCATATGAAGGCCATGTGCTCGCCAGGTAGAAGGGAAAGCACCAGACCACGACCTTTCTTGACTGCAAATGAAGTCCCTATGGTTGATCCCACAAGTCAGCAAAAAAAAAGGAAAAGGGAAATGGAGCCAAAGAATTACAACATAGAGAATGAAAAAAATACGTTTTATTGATACAGCCACAAACTTCCAAGGAACAACAAGTTACAACATAGAAGCCATAAACTTATTAAAAATAACAAGTTCAACATAAAGCCACAAACTTACAAGGAGCAATAAGTTACAACATAAAGCCACAAGCTCATAAGGAAGAAATCGAAGCCTGATCAGATCATATCCCACTAAAGGTTACAAATAGAGCTCTCCAATATTCGTTCCTGCCTACTAGTAGGGGTGTCAAATCATGTTAACAGGTTGTGTTTGTGTCATGTCAAGACATGTATATTATACTATATAGGTCAACCCTAACTTGACCCATTAAATTTATCGTGTCAAAATCTAAAACCTTAACACGACCCGTTAACATAATGTGTCGTATCGTGTCAATCTGTTTGGACCATTGGTGAATATTATAAAATAAGCCAACACGACACAATATGGCACATTTGACTTGATTAAATTTAGCATAATTTTATATAAATGTTAAAATCACAATATCTATAAAATTTTAACACTAACTACAAGTCCGAAACTACAATCTAAACAATAAAAATATCAAAATAAAAAATCTAACAATTTTATTTTTAGATATAACGGTTATAATTATAATTTTAACTTTCTTAACAGGTTAAAACAGGTTGACTCGCTATCGACCCATTAAATAATCGTGTCTTAACAGGTCAACCCATTCTGACCCGAACCCATTAAGACTAAATCGTAACCCGCTATTATCATGTCATATTCAGGTTAAGTTAACGGGTCATGTAACATATTGTCACCCCTACCTACTAGGACACCCAAAGTAACCTTGAAAAAAATAAACAAGAATGTAGTGAAGCAATTAATTGGGCCATCCACCAATAGTGTCAAGATCGCTACATCCTAAAGTCACCGTCTACATTGAGAGCAGCTTATCAAAGGAAGGATTTTGATTGAGTTGAAGAGATCCTGATATCTGGGAAAGAAAAAATTGAAGAAGGAGATCCAGGATATGAAAAGAGCATGCATCTCTGTACGAACATGCCAATAAAGATTGAAAATGTGAAGAAAGAGAATGCATTTGTATACGGACATGTTTTCAAAGATGCAAGATATGAAGAAAGAGAATGCATTTTTGCAAAACGAGGCAAGGTTTTGGAAGCAAGACAAGAACCACCTTGAAGATGAGCTTAATAAGTCGGAGGTATAAGCATTTCTGTGCAAACAAGATAGGGTCCAGGAGCCGAACAAGAGCCGTCTAAAAAATGAGCTTAATAAGAGAGAATGGAGTAACAAGAAGAGCGAGACCTGCCAGTAGAGTAGGTCAATCACAACCGAGGAAAGCGGGTCATCAACGAGCAGGGTTATTGCCAACAAGGTTATTCCCAAGGATGCTCAGGATTAGGTCCCTCCCAATGACAACACTTCATCCTAGGGTTGTTGGGTTCGAGGGAATGTCCCATATGCTTAGGGCCCTCAGATTTCATCGGGGTTCCAGAGAACATGAGTCTTCATCCTCTCCAAGCTTGCCTCATAACCAAACTGCCAAGCATCATCATGCACGCTGTGAACATATGAGATCTCATCCTGCAACCTTTGGACCATGCCCTCCCCATCCTCTGCCCTTGCTTGTATTCGTCTCAGGACTTCTTTTCCATAGGGACTTAGAGACCTCCCCATACTTCCTCACCTACCATTTGTTCTGTAGGAATCAAAGTCTCGCTGCTTGAACAATTCAGCATTCTCAGCTCTCACAGCCTCTTGAGCTCAGCTAATAGTAATCGAAGGACTCTTGCAGGAAATTCCTCGCCTCAGAGTTCGATTAGGCCTCGAGATAGAGGATACCCATTGCATCTCAGGACCTCGACAAGTCAAATTTGAGCTGGTTCCTACACTTGTGAAGTTTGTAGACACTTTTCCAAAGTCGCTTCCTACTACCTTGCTTCCTGACGAGGCCCTTCTCAACCTTCCACCTCCACTCTCGCTCATCTTTCTCATAACAAAGTGCCCAATTGAGTGAGAAAGTGGAGAGCTATGTTCTCTCTCTCCACCTCCTCTCGGACGTTGACAATAAACACCGCCAATCGCTCCAAGCCCTATCACAAAATCTCAAGTCAATATAAAAAAGAGAAATTATGTCAACGAAAGCATACAAGGAATTTAAAACAAAATGAATCACCCTAATAACTAGCCTCTTGACCTTTCCTGTCGTCCACCTAACGGATGTGATCATTATGGCCCTCGAGAGCCGCCAGTCAAAAGTCTGCTAGATCACGTTAGCGAGCTCCATATCAGCACCAATAATCAAGGAGTTGCCCTTAACCTCCTCTGTGACAACACTCTTCACCATGCCACCACCAATAGAGGCAGCTTCGATTTCGGGGGAGTGAAGTATAGGAGACTCTAGGATGAAGTCCCACTCAAGGTGTTCCTCACTCTTGGTAGGGTGCACTTAAAACATGGGTGAAGGGGCCACCTTGGGGCAGTGCCAAGGGGTGAAGGCAAAGCTTGAAACCCCTCGATAGTCGAGACATCCACGACTTCAGCACCAACTGGCGAGGCTGTAGGAATGGACCCTACAATCAATCCAGGAGTTGACGACACAATATGTGCATCTAGGACAACTCCTCGAGCAAGCAACGTGACGTTGGGAAATAGTAAAGTCATCAAAATTGGTCTTGGAAGGGGACAAAGACTGTAACTTTTTATCTTTCCACCCACTAGCAGGCTAAGAGGACGCTTGCAAACTTCGAGGACGACCTCACTAAGAGGAGAAGCAATGTTGGAACGCAAATTGGCCAAAGGGTCTAAATAGTTACAAAGGTTATCTTCACTTAGCAAAGCCTCTGTGTGAATTTTGTCTGGGTGTCTCCTCATCTAGGCGAGTACGACCTTGATCCTTAGCATTTCTTAAGGAGTAGGGGTGGGACAAAGGGCTTGTCATTACCCACGAGCTCCCATATGGCACAGATTGGGATGGTTCATCGAACACCCTAACCAATGGAAAATCCACATCCCTTGACCAACAGAAAGAAGAAGTTGCGATTCTACCTTTTCACCCTATTGTTTGAGGCTCTAGTCAAGCCAAACTCTAGATCATCTTAAACTTATAGGTGTTGCCGCCTTGCCACAAGACATGATGCATGAGAATGAATTCATTCAGCGTAAGATTAGAAAAATTAGAAAGGATTCGGGTGAAGTTGCACCAAATAATGCAACATGACACAAAAATCCTCCAGGCATTCGGGTGAAGTTGCACCAATGCTATCTGAAGATAGTCCAAGTGTTTCCACACTGAACATTAGAAGGGAAGTCAATGGTAGGGTACACCACCACCTTGGAGGTGAAGTCCTCCAAATCAATAGCCCCCTCATTAAAAGGAGGTAGCACCAACTCCACCAAACGAGGGATCTAGTAAGTCTTTCATAGTGACTTTAGTTCATTAGAAGTCACCATTAACCTCTAGAAGAAGGTAGCAAAACACACCTGGTTTAGCGTTGTCCTAGTCACCAACGACAAGGGCAACATCGAAAGACCTAATAGGCTTTGAGAAATGTGAACAAACTTTGGGAGCCATCGATGGCAACAAAGGAAGAAAACGGAATTAGGAAAAATCAAAGGAAAGAGTTCAAGAATGAAAGAGAAACATTAGATTTCCAAAGGGGATGGAGTGAGAAAAGTAATCATTGTTGATAGAGGGAAAGCCTTATATGGGCTAATGTGACTGTTAAGGTTCAAGGCAAATGAAGTCCAAGCACTCTATCGGACTGCCAAGATTCTTGTAGTTCAGCAACACGTATCCAATGACTTGACGTGGCTAGGAATAACCATCAGATGAGAATAATGGTGAATGGACTGAAGGGATGCCAATTAATGCAGAGTGAAATCTTCAAAATGCAGCCATAATTGCAAAAGTCAAACTGTTGCCAAGAATTATGCAAAAGACAAGAATGCCACTCTAATATGACTGGAGGCTGAGGACTTACCGTGTGGAAATCGGCAAGGTAAAAACCCTCCACCTTGGGATGAAGAGGGGTGCGTAAACCAAAGACGTGAAAACTGACTAATTAGGGTGAGAAGAAAAAATTCCTATCGTACTAGCCCGATAGGAATTGGCAGGGTAACTACAAGGGAATTTTTCCCTCACCCCAAGGCACATCAGGCATCCACTGAAAAATAGTGGGCCTTGCCCATTGTCTGGCCCAAGCTCCAATATGACCCACGAATTAAATCATCTATAGAAAAAATAAGCAATGATGGCTGATGGGACAAAACGGCCTAACACTACTCAATGACAACCCACTCATGGGGACTTGTATAAGGCCACGCAAGAAGTAAGGGGTACCTTTGATCTTTCGACAAAGGCATATCAACGAAAGACCATAGAAGCTTGCGAAATGAAATAAATGGTGAAACCACCCCACATTTATGGTGCCATAACTAGGACTACATGCTGTATTAATGACGGCATTGTAAAGGCCAATCCACAGTAAAGGACTCTAACAAAGGAATAATGGAAAAGATGTGGGCCAAATAGAGATAGGCACGATCTATCCCCCTAGGCTCCAGGTACAAATAGCAATCCCTAGGTATGAGGAAACTCTCTAGACTTTTTATTTATAAGCTTCTAAATGAATTTATTAACATAAGCATCAAAAACCCTCAGACTCCCAGGCTGCCTTCTCCCAACCTCCTTCTTCCTTGTTATTACAAGCCCAAGTTTGGGGACCCGAGTTGCTAAAACTTGACCCAAAGGAGCATGAAACACGAATTTAACAATTAGATTTATAGGTTCTTTCTCTAACTTTATTATATTGACAAACGCAACATTGTCATAGTATTGTAGCATTGTTGCATTTGTGTTCTTTACGAGTACGCATAATTACAACTCTAATAAATCAGGAATAAAGAATCTAAATCAAATCAAGTTGAAAGAAAATGCCCTTTATATAGGGTTACAGACATGCACGCCCTTGCTATTTTCTTAATTATTAGATGTATAATAGCTTTATAAACTTCAAGCGGTTGTTCTAGCTAAATTAGTAGGTTTATTGTGACCCACTGCTCCTTTTTCTCTTGATTGATCACAAGTCTCACTATGTGTTTTAAATCTTGAATTCAAGTTTTAAATTTAGCAGATGAATTTTATAGCGAGCCAAGTATTTTAAATCATTGAAATATTTTAAATATCTAAAATTATTTTAAATAGGGTATTTCAAGTGTTATTGAACCAAGGTTAAAATTTTAAAGCAAGCCTCTTTATATTTTTTAAGCCTCAAACATAATATAGTCGTAGAAAATCATTTTATTTAAATAATTTTATTTATTTAAGAATATTATATAATATTTATTATTTTAATTTATGTTAAAAACTCTGCTTATTTCTTGATGTTATTTCTCTTAAAAATATTTGATAAACTTTATCTTTTTATTTTATGATGAAAAATTATATTTTTAGAATCAAAGTTGAATTTTTAAATTAATCCTGTTGTATTTCTATTTTAATTCCTATTATCTTGTTAGTCTAATTTATATATTTTAATTCTCATTGTTGGATCTAAGTTAGGAACCCCAAATGAGGGGTTGGAATTAAATCCCAAAATCCCAACTTTTTTCCTCCACTTTCCCTTTCTCCTTCTCTCCCCTCCCCCTTTAGTTGACAATCCCCTCCATCCCGATTTCTCAACTTCCTTGTGTTCCAGAGCCACCGCCACCACCATCGTCATTGCACGCCCACACCTCCGCCACCAACTCAACACCGGCCATCCTTCCTCCTCCCCAGCCCACACCAATATATATCTCTCTCTCTCTCCCTCAAATCACCTCAGCCCTTGTTCCCCCTCTCTCTCTCAAATTCATTTAGATTCATCGCTGTCTGCAGTGTCTTGTGCCACCACGCACCTCGCCTATGTTGCTAGCCCTTCACCCAAGCTTTCTCCATGCCCAATCGTGCCCCTTCTCAACAACGCCACCACAAGCCTGCCACCAAGGTCCCTGCAACCACCTGTCTCAAATACCCCTCTTCTCTCTCTTAATTTCTCCTTCTAACAGCCCCTATCACTTTTCCACTCTCTGTAGCGGCGCACTGCCACTGTGGCTCAGCCACCCTCAGCCACTCATGGCATCACGATCACCAACCCCTACTCCCTAGGCCACCAACGTCCCTCATAGCCTCCCCATCGCAAGATGCCTCCCTCAACCCCTTCCACTACCATACACAACAACCTAGCCACCACCCATGACCACCACTACCTCAGCCACCTCACACCGCCTCGAGCTCCACCGTTGTGCCCCAGTACCCCTGTTCCGAAAACTCTAACTACAAGCCACCCAAAACAATCCTGGTTTTAGGGTTATGCCAGTGACCACCAACTGGCAGCCTGCCCAAATCAGTGGCTTTTGACGCCACCAGACCTTTCTAAATAGCAAGTGATGCAACAAGCCCCCCCCCCCCCCCCCCCGATGCAGGGTATAATTCCTTCTCTTTTCCCTAGATAGTTTATTTATTGTGAAGCTTGATGGTGTTGTGGACTATATTGTTGTTGTGAAGTGCGTGGTGTTGTGAATTGTGCAACGTAGTTATGAAGTGATGGGAGTTTATGTGAAGCGTGTTCCATCATTGTGGACTATGCTATTATTTTTGAAATGTGTCCTCTATTGTGAAGTGTGAAGTGTGTCCTATGTTGTGAAGTGATGGATTTTGATGTGTAGTGATGGAAACTGTGAACGATGTTGTGTAGTAGTTGTGATGTGAAGTTACGAACATCATTGTGTAGATTGTATTGTGGTTGTACGTAGTATGAAGTGATGGAAAATGCATGTGGAATCGTGATGTGTGAAAAATGGGGTGATGGTGTAGTTTTGCAATAGTTGGATAGCTGGATGCCATATGAAGTGATGGGATCATCGTGTAGTTTGGAAGTGGTTGTGAATTGTGTCAAGTGTTGGGATAGTCGTGTAGTTGTGAATGTGTATGTCATGTAAAGTGTCGGGATAAGTTATGTAGTTGGATGGTTGTATGAAGTGTCATGTTGTATGGGTTGAGTTGGACGTTACTGTCGGGTGTATGGAGTTTGTTTATGCAAGTGGATGCTAGTGGATTATATGTTAATATTAGGTGATAAAAGGGAAAATGTACATGTGTAATTTGGTTGGACATATGTATCAGATAGATTTATCATATGTAATGGATAAGTACACAATATTTAAGGTTCAAGGTTCAAGGTTGGTTGGTTGGGATTACGATGAAGTGTTAGTTATTAGGTATGAATGAAAGAAGGTTGGTTGAGATGTATAACTTGATCAGTTCAAGTTATGCATCGAGATGGAATGGTTTGGTAGGATGAGTATGATGAAGGTGTCGGTGTGTCTTAACTTTAAAGTGAATCATGGATTTGACGACCCCGAATTTTTGTTTCTTATTATTTTATTTATTTGTTTGTTATAATAATGATATTGGTATTTTATGTTGGTAAGGATTGGAGGCACGGGCTTAAAATTGAGCTTTGGGGAAATATGGACTCGGATATTGGCCCACCCAAGTAGTGTATCAAAGCCCATGAGAGTGATCCATGAGTCAACCAAGCCCATGCATGGAGACACAAGTCACCCTAGGAGAGTTTTAGTAAGTCCCCAAAGACTAATAGGTATAAGAAAGAAAATACTAGTAGTTGAAGAGTTGACTAGTTGTTTTCTTGGAGGAAGGGGTGTGAAAGTCAAGATGAGATTTTCTCATCATTGGATTGCTTGGGAGGCGTGTAAGGGAGAAGATCTTCCATTTTAGTCTCCTTAGGATCATACCAAATCTAGTTAAAGGACACATCTAGTTAAAGGACATATGCTAGATTTGGTGAAGATAGAAGTGGAAGAGTGGAAGTGTAGGGAGAAAACATATTTCGGGTAGTTGAGAGATGGGGAGTGCCGAACCCCTATGGGGTTTCCCAAGGGAGTAAATCCAAATGTGGGATCCTGAAAGGACATGTGGAGGCATGGTAGATGATTGATTGAGTGAGGGAAGCATCATTGGAGAAAGGTGTGACCAAAAGAATGCAAGAGGGATTTGGGTGAAGTATAGCCGAATGCCCTATTTCAATCTTCCTAGGTGTTTTGCCAAATCTAGGTGAATAGACAAGTGGGATTATGTAAGAGTGGATAAGACATGTGTGTATGGAAGAGTGTATGATGGAGTGGTGATTGATGGAAGACATGAGAGGAAGGAAAAACAAAGGAGGAGGAGAGATAAGTTTTGGTTAGGCTTGGAAAAGGCTTAGCTGAAGGTTTGCATGCTCCATTCCCCAAAATTTTGATCTTTCTATCTTGTGAAATGACATGTGAGGTGATTGGTGAGTGTGTGAGGAGTGATGTAAAAGAAATTGAGGGCTTGAAACCATTCATATGCACCGGCCATAGGAAGGAAAAAGGAAAGAGCTCTCAACCTAAGTGCAAGCTAAATTTAGGCATGATTTGATCTAATAATGGAAGTTAATCAAATGAGTCTTTCAACCCATCAAAGATCACTCCTAAACTAGGGGAATGAGTACCTAAGACACCTAGAAGCTCACTTGGCCAAATGGCCTTATGTCTTGCTCATTCTCAATTTGCTTGCTTCACATGTCCACACACACACCCACCTATACCTCTCGGCTACTCTCTCTTCCACTCTACCTTCACTTTGCTTTGCTTTCTTCTATCTTCTAAACCTCAAAATATTCTAAGTCTAGTGGAGCTAGAAGAAACATTCTTGAGTGGAAGCACTGTCGACACCCCCGCTTACGCTTGGGATCGCACGTAAACCAAGACGTCAGGGATGAGCATCATAGGGAAGTTCACCCCTCATTCGTAATACAAAAGAAAACAAGCGTGCTAAGATAAATACAACAAGTAATATATCTTGCAGCGGAATAGGTCAAGCCAAATAAAAATTTTAA
Organism: Platycarya longipes; assembly: GCA_036559045.1. Classification (NCBI taxonomy): domain Eukaryota; kingdom Viridiplantae; phylum Streptophyta; class Magnoliopsida; order Fagales; family Juglandaceae; genus Platycarya; species Platycarya longipes. The sequence goes on along the minus strand of CM071802.1, from coordinate 16,064,722 downwards.
GGCAAGGCATTTACGACTTGCCATGCATCACATGGTTAACATAATTTCAATCCCAAAATAAACTTCATACATCTCTAAAGTCAATATTACCAATATATCTAGCTCCACAAAAGTGCGTTTCCCAAAACAGTGGGAAATTTTCCAAAATATAAACAAGCAGATGCAAAACTGCGTAGGTGATTCCCATCACCCTTCTTTCTAATGCAGGGGCTCTTTCTTTATCCCCTTGAAATCAAGGCCATAACGAAGACGGTTCAGATTCAATCTAGGCCCGACGTCACAACTCATCCTAGAGGATGACTCATACAGGCGTACCAAGTGGAGGGACTCGTCTACTCCTAGGACCAAGCAACACCCTATAGGGCATAGGTCCGTCAAAAAGTACGTCGTCATCGGCAGTGACTCTACCGCCCATCGGACTAATAGGCCGAGAGTCACCGGCTCGACAATAGTGGACTTAGTCAGGCCCTTGGGGGTCCGAGGTGTCGTCCCGTGAATCATACTCGGTTGATCTGTCATCACCTAGAACTACTTCTATTGTCCCGAAAAGAGGAGCGATAGTAAAGATATAAAAGGGGGGAGTTAAATTTCAGGGAAAATCTCAGTAAGTACATTAATATTTCAACAAAAGCATTTCAAGCATACAGTTAAGCGAATAACAAACAATCATATGTGCATCATGCATTATGGGACTCATGACTTTACTTATGCACATGCTCATGCTCATGTCACTTTCTTCAACTTGTTTTTCTTTAACTTTTTTCTTGAAAGACATCTTGATTGACCTGCCTCTCATGACCATTCCATGCCTAGTTCTAGATAACTCTTAGGTTTATCTTTGCCTCCCATTTCTAGCTATGGCTGGTGCCCCCCCCATTGGGATTTCACTTCCCTTTTCTTTCACATCACTCTTCCATCTCTCATCTATCAACTCAAGGGTCAATCCTCAAGATTTCAAGATTTCATTTTGGGAAAATGGACAAGGTAGGGTTCGGCTACCCTTTCCTATTGCAAACTAAATCCTTCTCATTCCAAGTGTGATCTTCTTCCTTCTCATGAGTCCCCCCACTCACTCACTTGTCAAGTCACCACTAACACATGTCCCTTACACTCCCTTACACAGATCTCTTATGTCCCTTCATCTAGATTTGTAAAAATCCTAGGAAGACTACAAATGAGGCCCACGACAATGCACTACCCGAATCCCCTTGGTTTTTCTCTTCTTTTTCCTTCCTTCTCTCCAATGATGCCACTTCTTACTCGTCAATCACCTTGTCCACTCACTCTTACAAGATCTACTTTTGGTCATTTGCTTAGATTTGTTGAAGATTGCATGGAAAATACCCCAAAGGGGTTCGGCACTCACCCTAGCCGATCATGCCTTTTCCTCCTTTCTTCCATCATTCTCTTCCTCATCTCATGCCATTTGTCATGCTCTTGGGTAAGATGACTTCCTAGGGAAACTAAAATGATGGTACCTTTGTACCTCCCAAGATCCCAATGATGAGAAAAATCCTACCTTGATTCTCACCCTACATCTTCCAAAACAACCACTAGTCAACTACTCAACTACTAGCATTTCCCTCATTTCATCTACTAGTCTTTGAAGACTTACTAGAATGCTCCTAGAGTGACATGTGTCCTCAAGCATGGGCTTGTTTGACTAATGGATTTCTCTTATGGGCCTTTGGGCTTACATACCACTCTTTGGGCCAACACTCTAATCCAATCTCCCAAAACTCAATTCTAAACCCAAGCCTTCATCTTTACCCATTTAAATTATTAATGTTATTATTAAAATAAATAATTAGACAAAATAGCAAGTGGTGAAAATCTCAGGTCATCACAAGCACTTTTGAAGAGGTAAGTTAAATCCTAAACTATTCCAAGCATAGAAACTTAGATTAGATCACATGCACACACTAAGGTTTATGTTCTTGAGATTTTTTCTCTTCAACCATATGCTTAGAAACTATTTTAATAGAGTATTTTTATATATTTTCAAAACTACTCTTTCTACTTGGAGTATTGTAAGTGCTCTTTCATCTTGCCTCTAGCATTCCATGTATATATATTTGAGCGAATGTATATGTATTGTATGTTGGATGATTTAAAATGCTAGGCTAGGTTCTCTTGATGGAAATGTTATGTTTATGTACCAAAAATTCATGCTTAGTTCCTATGTTCATTTTAGACTTTGATCCATGTTATGATAGTGGATTTAGATAATTTGTTGCAAAAGAATCAATAAGGTGTTTGTTGATTAAATGCATGCTTGATGGAAATGAAATCTATTGAATATTGGTGATGCTAGATTTGTTTACTTGGGGAAGTGCTTTGCATATTTAGTTAAGAAAATCCATGTTGGGTTGATGTGCTATTCAGACTCAATGTTTATGTTATAGTGGTGGATTTAATCACTTTATTAACAATGTTAAAGGAAGCTTGATTAAAATGATATAAGAGACAAGTGCATGCATGATAAGGTAAAGTTTAGATTAGGAAAAGATTGTGGAAATACATAAGGGTTTCGGGTTTTGAGATCAAGTTTTGAAGTGATTAAAATATTCTTTCATGGTAGGATTAATTCTTAAGTACTTGGAAAGTTTGAAAGCATGGAGACAAAGAGAAGCTAATACTATAGTGTTTTGGTTTTTCCTACATAGAATTAAGTTGCTATTTTGGTGGAAGAAAGGTGATTAAAAGGTTAATCTAGGGGTCCATAGGGTTCGGTCAAACCCCATTATGTGATGCTAAAAATATTTAAGTAATTTTAAAAAGGTTGGAAGAGTACATAGAAGCGAATGGAAGGAGAAAATCATGGGAAATGACCATGGAGGGTCTCGGCCCAACCTTAGTGGGGAAGGCCGAGCACCCCCCTTTTTGCTTATTAAACCCACTTGTGTGCTTTCTTTTAAGATGAAATTTGAATCATGTGGTGATTGACTTGTGAATGAGCATAGCACTTTGTGCACTTGAACTTGTCTCACATTTTGCATGCTAGGCATTAAAAGTTACATGTCCCATGCATGAAGCATAAAAATCATGTTTTGAGTCAAACATGTTTTTAAAAAGAAAAGAGAAAAAAAATTGAAGTTTTATAAGAACCCCAAAGACTGGGATGGAGTAGTGTCTCAGTGAAACTCCCTGTTCACTCAGGAGTGTTTAAAGTCGAGTGAAAGCCCCTGGGTCGACGAAGAACAGTTGGCAGACCATGTATGGCTCCAAAAAGTGTCCGGAGCGTTGTCGCACCTAAAGCTAGTGGGTGCCCAAGGACAGTGTTGGCTTTAGCCTTACCGTTATAAGAACAAGTATGTAGTCGCTCGGTTTGAGTGGTCACCGAGTGATGAAGAGCAATAAATGTAGTCGCCTTGGCTTGAGTGGTTGTCTGGCGATGCGGTAACACGTAACGTATTCACTTAGGCATGAGTGGTCGCTGAGTGATATAGTAACTAGCTGAGAACACAAGGTGCTTGGGGGAATCATGAGGTATCCAATAAGAAGTCATGGCAAGAACGACTTTCGAGCCCCAAGAATGAAATGAATATGTTAAGTGACGTCTAAGATAAGAAATGATAAAAAAAAACAAAAAGTTTTTACGAAAAAGGGTTTTTAAGCATGAGTCAAAAGAAATACGTTATATGATGAACCTTTTTTTTATGAAAAGCAAGCATATAAATTGAGAATGAAAGAAGTTAAGTTTTTATCAAGAGCATAGGCATTTGCTAAGTCACTAGTTACATGTGCATGACATATGACCTGCTTGTTATTCGCTTATATGTATGCTTGAAATACTTTGGTCGATATGATTGTTTACTTGCTGAGATCCCTTTATGTTTTTCACTATCGTTCCTTATTGGGGCGATAGAAGTGGTTGTAGGAGGAAATGGCATCTACGAGTCTGACACTTGGAAGGAGTCTCCAGACCACTGATGGTTTGGTGCTCTCTCCACCTTTTGACGTAGTAACCCCTATTTTGTACGACCAGTTTATAGCAGACATGCGATGGAGGGTGCTCTATCAGGCTGCCGATCGTCAATGTAATAGATGTTGTCTCTCTCTGGGGATTGACGGGTCCCTGTTTATGGACAGCATTTACACCTCAAAGGTGGGGACGGGTCTTCTACATTACGGTCGGATGGGCTTGGGGCAATTTTTGTATGGTTTCGGGGTTAAGGAGCCCAAGGATGAACCATCAAGATAGTGGTCAGTTATGGGATCAGCACCTAGATAATATTACCTGTTTATATCTTATCTATCTCTTGATGGTCCCAATTTTTTGGGAAGTTGCTCCTTTTGTGGAAACTAAGACAATTGGCAACATTGTTGATATGAAGTTATTTTGGGATATTACAGTTTTGTTATACCATGTGACGTAAGGTGAAAATTTTAAATTCTCGCCTAACTTAGAATGGCTTGTTCTTTTTTCGCTATGAAATTTGCTAATCACTACTCCAATATCCTATGCATGAGCGAACTTAAGCAAGAACGAGGGGTGAACTTCCTTGTGTATTTTATCCCCGACGTCTTAGTTTACGTCTGATCCCAAACGTAAGTGGGGGCATCAATAGCGGTGGTATCAGAGCAATTTTGTCTCTGGGTAAAAACCACAAGTCTTAGGAAATGAATCACATGGTATCAAGATAGGCTATGATCTCTTAAGAATAGACTTGAACTCTTAGAAAGGTTGGCTGAAGGATGATGTTCGTATGAATTGTTAGAGCCTTGTGCAGTAAGAATGGGAGTCGCCAGAGTTAGGATAACTCATGTAAAGGTTCTGCGCATTTCAGGAGAATCATGGCGGAAGGACGACGTCGCGCCCCTACTCTGAGGCCCGTAGTGCTGCCGGTGGGGAACACTCCAAGACTTGTGACACTAGCAGTAGAGAATATGCCAGTGGTTACTCCCCCTAGACAAGAAAACAGAGCGGTTCCCAATGCCCCTTTAGATGGCGGACAGGCAATAGCAGAGGCTGTCCGCCAGATGAAGGAATTAGTAAGAAATCAAATGGAACAAAGTTATGGTAGATATCATCAGAACATGGGAGGAGGAACGTTAGGCTGCCGGCACGAAAAATTTTTGGTCTATCAATACCCAAACTTTATGGGAACGGAAGGAGCCATGAAGGCGGATAGATGGATGATGGACTTAGAACGCACCTTTGAAATCAGTGGGTGCATAGAAACCCAGAAGGTGCAATATGCTGGCCACCTACTGCAAGGAGAGGCCAGATTATGGTGGGACACCGAAAGGAAGTTGCTGAAGTAAGAGCTGATAAAGAACATGGTTCCCACCTGGGAACGATTTAAGAAAGAATTTGACGACCGTTTCTTTCCTGAATCGGTCAAGCAATGGAAAGCCTTGGAGTTTGCCATGTTATTGCAAGGAAGCATGATCGTGGAGCAATACGCTGCAAAATTAATGGAGCTAGCCAAATTCGCCCCTCATTTGGTGGCCACTAAGAGACTGTGGACGTAGAAATTCCAAGATGGGCTGCAACTGAAAATTTGCAACCAAGTAGCATACCTGCAAATCGAGAATTTTCAGGATTTGGTGAATGTAGCATCTATTGCCGAGGTGGAACAGAAAAGTCTAATTACACGGACCCAAATGCACAAGTAGAAGGGATTTCCTTACTCCTCAGGGAAAGACGCAAGTAAGAGAAGGAACGTTCACCTTGCAAATAAGGGAAGGGGCAAAATGAGCAGTCCTGGAACATCGATTTCGTCACCCCTATGCAGAAGTTGTGGGCGACCACACAAAGGCGAATGTAGGGTGGCAACAGGAGCTTGCTTCTGATGTGGTCAAGTGGGCTACATGATTTGTGGCTGCCCCCAAATGGCCTCTGGCGGAATGGCAGGGCCTGGAGGAAAAGCGAGAACTCCCATGAAGGCCAAAGTGTACACAATTACACCCGGGGAGGTAGATGTGGACGACAAGGAGGCAATCAACGCTGGCATCATCACTGGTAATATTCTGACCTTATCTTAAGTTGAAGTATACGATATTTTACCTCAAAATAACGGTAGGAAAATGTTATAGGTGAAATTATTTTGATACATAATGTGGAGTATGCATTACTTGACTCTGGAGCGATGAGAGCCTTCATTTCGTACGATTGTATATGGAGATGTAAGTTAGACGTAAAGCAGTTAGCTCAAAAGGTGTTAGTGTCACTCTCAGATGGGAAGGTGATCGGATGTAATAGAATGGTGAAGAATTGTCCGTTAGAGGTTGCTGGCTTAAGGTTAAATGCCAACTTGGTGGTCTTTCACCTGTTGAGATTTGACGTAATATTGGGCATGGATTGGTTATCCGAGCACTATGCCAAGATCGACTGTCACAAGAAGGAGATCATATTCGACATACCTGCCGAAGAGGAACTGCGTTATGAAGGGGAGATAGTTAACTTTGTTTTGTCTATAGTAACAGCGAAACGAATGACGAAAAGTCTGTCAGGAGGAGCGGAAGTATTTTTAATAGTGTCATTGAATGCGCTGGAGGAAGATAAAGGCATCAAAGGAATTTCAATAGTAGAAGATTTTCCTCGGGTATTCTCAGACGATTTACCTGGATTACCCCCAAATTGAGAAACCGAGTTCACAATTGAATTGGAACCTACCACAGCTCCAGTTCATAAAGCATCTTATAGAATGGCACCGACTGAGCTGAAGGAATTGAAGGCGCAGATCGAGAAGTTATCGGAAAAGGGGTTTATACGGCCTTGTTCATCGTCGTGGGGAGCCCCCGTCCTGTTCGTAAAGAAGGACGGGACAATGTGTATGTGCATCGACTACCAGGAGCTTAATAAGGTTACCACCAAGAACAAGTGTCCACTACCTCGGATGGACGATTTATTGGATCAACTACGAGGAGCAACTATATTCTCTTAAGATAGATCTCAGATCAGGGTACCATCAGCTTAAGATTAAAGAGCAAGATGTGCCAAAGACTACTTTCCAGATGCGGTATGAACACTTCGAGTTCCTGGTTATGCCGTTTGGGCTGATAAATGCCTCAGCAGCATTCATGGATCTGATGATGAACCATATTTTCAGGCAATATCTGGACAATTTTGTGGTGGTCTTCATCGACGACATTCTAATATACTCTCAAAATGACGAAGAGCACAAGGAGCATCTGAGGATTGTGCTGAGTATTTTGCAGGAGCACCAGCTATATGCCAAAGTTAGCAAATGTGAGTTTTGGCTTCAAGAAGTTAAGTTTCTAGGTCATGTCATTTCAAGCGAAGGAATGGCCGTAAATCCAACCAAGATAGAGGCAGTAACAGAATGGCAGAGACCGACAAATGCCCATGGAATACGTAGTTTCCTTGGACTAGCGGGATACTATAGGAGATTCGTTGAAGGATTCTCTAAGCTATCTGGTCCTCTAATGGCCTTGACTAAGAAAAATGTCAAGTACGTCTGAAGTGATTGGTGCAAGCAGAGTTTTCAAGAATTCAAAAAGAGGCTAACATCGGCACCGGTATTAGCACTATTAGAGTCCCACAAGCCGTATGTGGTCTATAGTGATGCTTTGAAGATAGGCTTAGGATGCGTTTTGATGTAGGAAGGGTGAGTAGTTGCCTACGCATCCCGACAGTTTAAGGACCATGAACAGAATTACCTGACTCATGACTTGGAACTAACAATGGTAGTGTTTGCATTAAAGATCTGGAGACACTACCTGTATGGGAAAAAGTGTGGGATATATACAGATCACAAGAGCCTCAAGTATCTGTTCAGCCAGAAGAATCTGAATATGAGGTAGAGGAGATGGATCGAGACCATAAGTGATTTTCAGTGTGAGACCAAGTACCACCCGGGAAAAGCCAACGTTGTGGCAAACGCTTTAAGTCGGAAGGCCCAAGCGGAGAAACCACCAATACTGACAGTCATGCGGAACATGCTGGTTAAAAACCTGCCTAAAGAAATGATTCTGGTAGCAATACAAGAAATCGTTTCCTTGACTGAAGATGAAATTCAAGAAGGACAGCAAAAAGACGCCAAGCTGGAAAAGATCCAGTAGCAACTGCTAGAAGGGCAAGGATGAGGGAACCGCATTGCACACCTTACACAGCTCACCCTGGTAGCACTAAGATGTATCAAGACCTAAAAGAAAAATTTTGGTGGGAAGGTATTAAGAAGGACGTGGCTACTTTTGTGGCTAAGTGCTCCGTGTGTCAACTAGTGAAAGCAGAGCACCAGCACCCAGCAAGAATGTTGCAACCCTTACCGATCCCAGAACGAAAATGAGAAGATGTGTCCTAGAGGTTGGGCTTAAATATGGAAAGCCTTGAGAATATAACTTAGGCATTGGGCCCAAGAGGGGAGACAAGCCCACAAGCCCATAGGGTAAACCCAAAGTCAACCGAGCCCATAATGAGGAACACATGTCACACCTAGAAGAACTCTAGTGAATCTTCAAAGACTAGTAGGTAAGAAGAGGAAAGACTAGTAGATGAAGAGTTGACTAGTGGTTTTATTGGAAGAGTGGGGTGTGAAAACCAATATGAGATTTTCTCATCATTGGCCAACTAGGGAGGCGAGTGAGGCAAGGAGAGGATTTCCAAATTGGTCTTCATAGGATCATACCATATCTAGGTGAATGACACTCGCTAAATTTGATGGGAATAGAAATAGAGGGGGAGAAGGATTTCGGTGGAGGGTTAGCCGAACCACTCTTTGGAGTTTCCCCAAGTTTGCCTCCAAATCTAGATATAGGTCAAGGGGGAAGATCTTGTAAGAAGGATGTGACAAGAATATTGACAAAGCATTGGGAAGATGTGGCATCATTGGAGAGAGGAAAGATGGAGGAAGGGAGGCAAGTGAGTTTCGGGTGGCACTTTGGAGGGGTGTAGCCGACCACCCTATTTTTGGGTCTCTCCAATTATTTCCAAATCTAAATTATTTGTGCAAGTGAGTAAAAATGACTAGGACATGTGTGTAAGAATGCATGATGGAATGGTAATTGATGGGACTCATGAGAAGAAAGGAGACTAAGGGAAGGATGAGGAGTTTCGGATGACACAAGGAAAGAAGTGTAGCCAAAGCATGCTGTGACAACCCGAGATTTTTTCAATTCGCATTATTTAATTGAATATTTATCTTGATTAAGTAATTAATTAATTAATTAGATTATGTATAATGGAAAGTAAGGAAAAAGGGCATGGGCTTAAGATTAGGGCCTTGAAGGTTAGAATGAGTTATTGGGCCTAGGAAGGAATAGCAAGCCCACAAGCCCATGAGATTGACCCATGACCCACCAAGCCCACACATGGGACACTTGTCACCCATAAGAAAATCCTAGTGAGTCAACTACAACTAGCAAGTGGGAAGGAGAAATTACCATTAGGTAAGAGTTGACTAGTGGGTGAATGGTGAGATTGAGTGTGAAATCTTGTGATAGGATTTTCCCATCATTGGAATATTTTTGGAAAGTACTAAGGTATGGCCTATTTTACCTTAACTAGTACATGTCATGTTTAGGGGAATGACACTTGTGCAATGGAGAGGAAAGTGGAGAAAAAGAAATGAGGAGGGCATTCAGACTAGGTAGTTGCCGAAACCCTTAGGGGGTTTTTCCCATGCCATTCTCTCCAATCTAGGCAAATGATCATCATAGGATCATGAAAGAAGGAAGTGACAAGATGATTTACAAGTGAAGAGAGGTGTCATGAGGAAAAGAAAAGGAAAAAGGAAGAAGAAAGGCAAGGTGGATCCGGATGTGCACTTGCCGTGTGCATCACTTAGGAGTTTCCTATGATTGCTTGCAAATCTAGTGAAAAGAGTACCTTAGACTTGTGTAAGGGATAAAGTACATGATGTAAGGTGTGTAAGAGGAATGGTGGTGTAAGAGGATTGAGTGGAGATTGCTTGAAATAGAAGCAAACTAGGAATGGAGGGGGGGAGCATTTCAGATGACATGTGGAACCAAGGCATGGCCGGATCATGCAAGCTCTTTTTCCCAAAGGTATGGCCATGGAATCTTGTAGATTGATTTGAGAGTGGATGGTTGAGTGTGTCATAGGGTTGAAATGACAAGAGAATGAGGCATGAGATGGGAGGAGGTTTTGATGGAAACCTTGGGAGGCAAAGGGGATCCGGTTGATCACTTTCCCCCATTTCCCATCATTGTTTTCTTTTCCCGTGCAACCACCCATGCCTAGTCTTGTGTCTTTCAAATCAAGGTATGGTGAGGTGTCCTTGACCCCTAGAGAGAAGTGTGTGGCCGAAATCCTTGAGGAGACCACCCCTCACTTAGCTAACTCACAAACACACACACTAGTCCCTTTCTCTCTATCTCTCGGCCAAACCCCACTTCTCCCTTAACTCTCATTTGTTCTACTTTCTTCTAACTTCTAAACCTCACTATATTCCTAGAAGAAGAGAACTAGAACAAACATTTAGAGAAGAAATTGCTTTTGAAGAGGTAAGTGCATTCTTATTCTACCTTTAGCAATCTTAGTGTACCTTTGAATGAATTTGATTGTTTGGTTAATTCTTTTGTGTGTATGTGAAAATAAAACCTTTAAAAGGGAAGCTTCCTATGTTTAGTTTAGTAAGAATTCATGTTTAAGTTATGGTAATTTTTTCTAAGTTGAGAAGTTGAAATGATATGTGGTTTAGTTAGTTAATTCTCATAAGATGGAAGGAAGGATATGCATGCATGATTGAAGGTTTACTAGCATAATGTTGAATAATGCTTCTAGCATTATTTATTTAGTAGTAAAAATCCATGTCTAAGTTTAAATACCTTTTTAAGATTAAAGATTATTTCATGTGGAGAATTTGAATATTTGATATGGAAGGAAAATATGGCATGATCAACAAGTTGAGTAAAGGTGAAACCATGTTTGCTAGATTTTTGACTTGGAGATGAAAATGTTGGGTTATGCATGCATATATTTTGGATTTAATGACTTATTTGAGTGGAATTGTTGATTTGATTATTGTGCTATGTTATGGTGACTTGTTTAAATATTTGGAGACATGAGATGCATATGAATAAAATGGTTACTTTAGCATGATTGGTGGTTTTTACTTGATTCTTTGGGTGAGTTATCTTGGAGGAAAAAGAATGAATAAAATATTAAACTAAAAGACCTAGAGTTTTCGGCCAAGCCTTGTTTTTAGGGTTAGGATAATATATTTAAATGATTGGATTTGAATTAGAGTGCTTGGAAAAATTAGAAGACAAAAAGCTAGGAAAGTGTAAAGGGTGGGTCTCGGCCCAACCCTAGTGGGAAGGGGGCCGAGCACCCCTAAATGTATTGGAGGTCCATTATAGTATTTTGAGAAGAAAATGAGTAGGGTTATAAGGTGCGAAAAGTTTAAATGAGCTTAACGTAGGGTAAGCATCATGAGTCTCACGTCTTATGCATATATAGCATGAAAATCATGTTTTAAACATGTTTTTAAAAGAAAAAAATTTAATTAAAGTTTTATAAGAACCCCAAAGGCTGAGACGGGGTAGTATCCCAATGGAACTCCCTATTCACTCAGGAGTGATGAAAGTTAAGTGAAAGCCCCTGTGTCGACAAAGAACCGTCGACAGACCATGTATGGCTCCAAAGGGATATCCGGAGCGTGGTCGCACCTAAAGCTAGTGGGTGCATACAGAACGGTGTTGGCCTCAGCCTCACCGATACAGAAAAGTTTGTAGTCGCTCGGTGAGTGATCAATTGTCGAGTGATGAAGAGCGCGAACGGGCGCGAAACGTAGCTACTTAGGTTTGATATCGTCGCTGGGTGCTACGGTAACTAGCAGGAACACACTGTGCGTAGAGGAGCTGTGAGGTGTCCAACAGATGTCATGACAAAAGAAAAGGGCTTTCGAGCCATATATGATATGATATGATAAATGGCGCCTAAGATAAGAAAATTAAAAAAAATATTTGCGAAAAGAGGAATTGAAAGAAAACTCAAGTGTTTTGCTTTCTGAGATTTCGAATAAGCATATGAAAAGAATATGAAAAGAAAAAGAGGAATTTCAAGACATGGTATGAGCATGAGCACGTGCATACCATGAAGTCATGAGTCTCATAATGCATAAAATATGACTGATTGTTTGTTATTCATTTGTCTGTATGCTTAAATTGCTTTTGTTATGATATAAATGTGCTTACTGAGATTTCTCCCGAAATCTCACCCCCTGTTTATTTCTCCACTATCACCTTTTTGGGATGATAGAAGTAGTTGCAGGTAATGACGACCATGACAAGTACAACCCCACGGACGATGCCTCGGACCCCTGCGGGCCGGACTGAGTCCGTCACTTCCGAACTAGTGACTCTAGACTATTTGAGCCGCTGGGCGGCGGAGTCACTACCTCTGGTTACGTATGTTTGTGGTGTATGCCCTATCGAGTGTTGTATAGTTCTTGGCGTGGACGATTCCCTCCACGTGGGTCGCCTGTATGAGTCATCCTCCGGGATGAGTTGTGAGGTGGGACCGGCCTTGGAGTTGGACCGTCTCCATTACGGCCCAAACTTCAAAAGAATTAAGAAGGAACCGTTGGATTAGGGAATGATGGCTGGGGATCCTCCATGCAGCTTTTGTATCTATTTACTTGTATTTTGGTCTTCCGTTGTTTTGGAAGAATGAACACTTGTGATGAATCTTTAAGTTTATATTAATGGTAATGTAATATTTTGGGATGTTATTGTACTAAGCCACGTGATACACGCTTAGAAAAGGTTTGACCTTTATCCGCTGCGAGATAAAAAAAAAAAAAAAATCCAGTACACGATAAGACGAGGGGTGAACTTCCCTGTGATGCTCATCCCCGACGTCACAGTTTGCGTACGATCCCAAGCGCAAGCTGGGGCGCCGACACATGCCTTATCCATTTCCCCAAAATTTGATCTCAAGATCTTGGTGAGGGGCTCGTGAGGTGATTGGTGAGTGTGTGAGAGATTAGGTGAAAGAAATTGAGGGGTTGTGTCTAGGTGGGCATCAGCCATAGATGAAGAAGGGAGAAAGAGATCAACCTAGGTGTGAGCTAGAAATAGACATGATTATACTCTATTGATAGAAGTCAATCAAATGGGTCTTTCACCCCATCAAGGGTCACTCCTAAACTAGGGGAATGAGTACCTAAGACACTTAGAAGCTCACTTGGCTAAATGGCCTTATGTCTTGCTCATTCTCAATTTGCTTGCTTCACATGTTCACACACACACACCCCTATACCTCTCAGCCACTCTCTCTTCCACTCTACCTTCACTTTGCTTTGCTTCTTTCTATCTTCTAAACCTCAGAATACCTTAAGTCTAGTGGAGTTAGAACAAGCATTCTTAAGTGGAAGCACTTGTTGAAGAGGTAAGACCAAGTTTAAGCTATTCTAAGCAATGAGACCTAAGCTAGATCACATGCACACTAAGGATTATGTTTTTGAGATTTTCTCTTCAATCATATGTCTATAAAGTATTTTAATGGAGCATTTTATACATTTTCATAACCACTCCTTCCTACTTGGAGTGTTGTAAGTGCTCTTTCATCTTGCATCTAGCATTCCATGTATATATATTTGAATGAATGTATATGTATGTTTGTTAGATGATTGAAAATGCTAGACTAAGTTCTCTTGATAGAAATGCTATGTTTATGTAGTTAAAATTCATGGTTAGTCCTTATGTTTATTTTAGGCTTTTATCCATATGATGTTAGTGGGTTTAGACAATTTGTTGCAAAAGAATCAATAAGGTGTTTGATGATAAAATGCATGCTTAATGCAAATGAAATCTATTGTATATTGGTGATGCTAGGTCGTTTACTTGGAGAAGTGCTTTGCATATCTAGTTAAGAAACTCCAGGTTGGGTTGATGTGCTATTTAGACTCAATATTTATGTTATAGTGGTGGATTTAATCACTTTATTAACAATGTTAAAGGAAGCATGATTAAAATAATATAAAAGGCAAGTGCATGCGTGATAAGGTAGAGTTTAGATTAGGAAAAGATTGCTGAAATACATAAGGGTTTCGGGTTCTAAGATCAAGTTTTAAGTAATTAAAATATTCTTTCATGGTAGGATTGATTCTTAAATACTTGGGAAGTTTGAAAGTAGGGAAACAAAGAGAAGCTAATACTATAGTGTTTTAGTTTTTCCCACATGGAATTAAGTATGTTAATTGTGGATGGAGAAAAGTGATTAAAATATTAATCTAAGTGTTGCCCAGATGACTAACACAAGAGGGGGGGTGAATTGAGTTGTATTATAAAATTAACAATTATAAATCAAATATATAATATAAAATATAAACAAAATATGAAACAGTAATAAATATAAAGAGTAAAGGTAAGAGAGAAGCAAACTCAGTATGTTAACGAGGTTCGGCCCCACTGCCTACGTCCTCGCCTCAAGCTACCTCTTGAGGATCCCCAAATCCACTATTCAATCTCCTTTAGGTGGAGATAGAAACCTATTACACCTTTGAGCAGCACCGCTCCAAAGAATCCGTGTAGAACACCCTCTACACTTCCAATCACCTCACACTTGGTGATTTAACTATTCCCCGTGTAGAACACCTTCTACACTTCCAATCACCTCACACTTGGTGATTTAACTATTCCTCGTGTAGAACACCTTCTACACACCCAAGGGTTATACGCACCCTCTTACAAATACAAGAGTTGATAGTAGGTAGACTATCAAAGTACACTTCTCAATGAGTGAGATAGAAACAATACAGCGCAACCTATATCTCTCTCAACAAGAATAAGAATTAAGGCTCAAAACTTTAGAAAAGAGAGAATGAGAGCTTTGAAGGAATGATGCAAAACTTAGCAATAGATGTGTAAGCTCTTGTTGTATCTTTTGCAAAACTCAAGTGAGCTATTTATAGGCAAATGAGTTTTCAATTTCAAATTTGAAAAGATTCTCATGTCAAAAACATCATCATTCACTTTTCAAAAATTTCAAATCTAATCTTTTTACTTTTTGCATGTGACAAAAGGAGCACATTTTACTTTTCAAAAATTTCAAACATAATCTTTTACTTTTTGCATATGATAAAAGGAGCACACTTTACTTTTCAAAATTTTCAAATAAAGACATTTACCTTTTGCATAAGTCAAGAAAAGCATCCACCACTTTTGAAAATATTCAAATAAAACATGCACATGTGAAAGATGACAATCAATCATCTTAATATTTTCAAAGTTCAAACCTTTAATCATATCATGCACATGTGAAAGATGACAATCAATCATCTTAATATTTTCAAAGTTCAAACCTTTAATCATGTCATGCACATGTGAAAGATGACAATCAATCATCTTTCAAAATTTTCAAATTTAATTTTCAAAATATTCATGCACATGTGGAAAATGTATTTTAATGCTTTATGATAAAATATTTATTTTGAGCCTTAATCCTAATTTCGAATTTTTAAGAGATTTACAAAATTACTCTATGATTTTAATGTGAACTTGTTCCCTTCTTGCTCATGCTTGGTTCCTTGATGTGCTTGATTGTATTGTGTAGACAACTTGAGCTTGAGACTCCTTTATTCTTTGAATTCATTTGTTATCATCAAAATCCATGTGTAGATTTACATGAACCTTGAAACCTTAGGTTCAACAATCTCCCCCTTTTTGATGATGACAAAGACTTGATAGAACCTGAAACCTGTATTAATACTTAAGCTCCCCCTGAGAATGTGCGTTAGTTTTTCAAGCAAAAATATAAATATAATTCCAAGCATATATAACAAGTTTAGCAATTTAAATAATGTTAATGTTCTAGTCTAAAACTTCTCCCCCTTTTGGCATCATTAAAAAGGAATCATAATTAGTTCAATAAGATATATTCCTACAATAACCAATAGACAAATAAAACGCTGCGTTAGTAGAGACTGTAGAAGTTAGAACCACCCGTGTCCGACAAAACCTGCAAAGGTTGAAGTCGAATTTCATCATCTCGGTGCGGAAGAAGATTTAAATTCGCTTGATGTTATTGACGAATTAGATGTTCTAGAGATTTGAAGTTGAATAATTAAAATTATTCGTGTCCGACAAAGACAGTAAAAGCTACAGGCCTAGCTCTGGCAATGCGGTGCGGAGCTATGCATGTCCAACAAAATCTGCAAATGTTGGAAGTCTAACTCTGTGAATTTAGTGCGGCTGAAGATTTAAACAATCGCCTGATGTTGTTGACAAACGGGATTGAAGGCTCTGAGTTTCTATAAAAAAATCATTTTCACCTATCGGATACCAAAAAAAATATCGCTTCTTGACCTAAGTTCTGTTTTTCCATAACGATAGAATGGCCGAACAATTCTCTTCCACTAATGTTCCAGACTTGAATCAGGAACCCTTGACGCATCAACCATCAATCTTCTCTCCTAAGGCCGTTAATGCCATGATAGAAGCAGAGAACCGTTTTTCTAGTAAGAAAACTTTTGACAATGTGTGTCCAGCATATCTTATATTTCTTTTGACTAATAAGATTTGAAGAGACAATAGTTTGTCTTGTTCTTTATGCTATCTCTATAAAATCAGTTTTAAAGTTCATCCGATTTGTATCAAATCTTATTCTCATCTCTATAACTCATCTGCATTCATTCAATATTCTCGCTTTAAGTTTTCAATTCTTTTCTCAATGGCTCATTCTTCTAACATTCCTCTAGATGCATCCATGAGGTATTCTACATCTCAATCTCATGTCCTTTCTGCAGCTACCATTGGCGCCATGTTGCAGCAAGAGAATAATAGTTTGGCTAATAAGCCAGACTCCGATGCTATCTACGACTTGGTGAGTCTCGGGACTCGCTACTCATCCTCTATTGTTGCTTTTTCCCAGCGGCTACAAGTCAAAAATCATGAGGTTGAAAAGCTTAAAGAACAAATTGTTGTACTTCAACGAATTGTTCAAGAGTCTCACACAAGGGAAGGAATCCTTCGGCAGAAGAATAAAAAGTTGAAATCTCTATTGGATTCTTCATTCCGCTTGCCAGTTCCCATGGATAGGGATGACATGATATTGTATGAAGAGAATGAGCGTCTCAAACATGAGGCTAAGAACCTCAAGTTTATGTAAAAGTATTAAAAAAAAATCTCTCTATTTTTATGAACTCTGATCTATCTTTCAAGAGATATTCATAATATGCATCATACCTATTTCTCTTCTAATCATACATAATCTATCTTCTGGTAAAAGTTTTGTGAATATATCTGCTAATTGATCGTATGTGTTTGTGAACTCCAGTACTATATCGCCTTTCTGCACATAATCTCGAAGAAAAAGATATCTTATTTCAATATGCTTAATTCTAGAATGTTGTATTGGTTTTTTTTTTTTTTTTTTTTTTTTTAACTAAACCAAGAAACTAGTGCACGACCTAAGAAATGACATGTTCTACTAAAACTTTTTCGATCATTTTTGTAACCAGTATAATCGGTACCTGAATAACTAGTAAGATCGAAAGAAGTGTGTTTAGGATACCATAACTCTAAGTCAATGGTAATGGCAAAATATCTAAAAATCCGCTTAACTGCAATCAAATGAGATTGTTTTGAAAATGATTGAAAACGTGCATATAAACATACACTGAACATAATATCAGGTCTACTAGTTATCAAATATTATAAACTACTAATCATACCTCGATATATATTTGAGTCAACTGGCTTACCGCTTTCATCTTTATCAAGTTTAGTGGTTGGACTCATTGATGTTCCAATTATCTTCGCACGTTCCATCTCAAATTTTGAGTAACTCTTTGATATATTTTGACTGATTAATAAATGTTTCACTTTTTGCTTGCTTGATTTGCAATCCGAGAAAGAAATTAAGTTCTCCCATCATGCTCATTTCAAATTTTTCCTGCATATTCTTAACAAAATCTTGACACATATTTTCATTAGTAGCACCAAATATTATATCATCTACATAAATTTGAATTAGAAGAATATCATTCTATTCATACTTGATGAAAAGAGTTATATCAATCTTTCCTCTTGAAAAACATTTTTCAATAAAAAAAAACTATTTAAGAAAACACTTTTAACATCCATTTGAAAAAGTTCGAAATCTTTATAACAAGCATATGTAAGTAGCATTTGTGACGACCCCAAAATTTTAGAGTATTTTTCTGTGCCTAATTATACTAAGGTGGCTTAGTAATCTAGGTAAATGGGTAGCTAGTGCCTTAAGAAATGGACTTGAGAGTTCAAGGGCCTTAAGGCCATGGCATGAGCTTGGGCCTAAGTGGGGGAGAGAAAAAGCCCATGGGTCCATAGGAGGAGGTCCATAAGACAACTCAAGCCCAAGCTTGGTGACACATGTCAAGCTAGGAAGAGTTTAGTAATTTGAGTCAAGACTAGTGGTTGAGAGAAGGAAATCCTAGTAGGTGAGACTAGTTGACTAGTTGTTTTGTTGGAAGAAGAAAGGAAAAGCCATGAGTGGAATCCATCTTGTCCTACCTAGGTAAGTGTGTGAAGTGTAGGATTTTGCTAAATTAGTCAACATAGGATCCTACCATATCTAGCAAAATCATGTGGAAAGGATTTGAGAAGACTTGGAGATGGGAAGAGAGGGGAAGGGTTTCGGTGAGGGCCTTGGCCGAATGGCCTTGGGTTTTGCTTGCCTAAAACCTTTCCAAATCTAAGGGAAAGGACATGAGGGGATAGTGAACAATAGGATTAGATTTGGTGTGTAAGAGAAGTGACATGAGATGGGAAATGATGGAGCAAAAGTGGAAAGAAAGGGGTGAAGGTTTCGGTCATGCCTTAGCCGAACCTCTCCCCTCCTTGTTTGATTTGCTTGCCACCAAATCTAGATGAATAATTGTGTAAGAGTGACATGACAAGTTTGTGTGAGGTGTGAGGTGAGTGATTGATGGAGGAAGCATGTGACAAAAGTAGAAGGGGAGTGAGATGAGGGAAGGATTCGGATGAGATGAGGAATGGAGGGATCCGAAACCTCCTTTGGGGGTTTTCCCAAAAATGGATCCTCAAATCCATTTGAATGACTTGTGAGGGGATAGTAGGGGAGACAAGAGGGGATGTGAAGTGATGGGAAAGGGTTGGAACCCTAGGGTATGTGGCCGGCCATGAGAAGGAGAAGAGAGAGCATAATCTCCAAAACCTAGGATAGGATGGATTAGGGTTGATGTGATCAAGTGATGGGAGTCACTCAAGAGTCTTTCAAGTCCATCACAAGTCACTCAAGCATAGGGGAATGAGTGGCCTAGAAGCTAGCCAAATGCCTTGGCCGAATGGCCTAGTTCCTTCACCTTTTGGACTTGCACTTTTCGGACACACACACACACACCTCTCCCTTCTTGGCATCTCACGGCACTCTCCCATTTCTCTCCACTTGGTTTCACTTGTTTTCACCACCTAAACACCCAAACACACCAAACTAAGAAGGAGAAGGAAGTAGTGTGGGTGGAAGAAGAAGAAGCCTAGAAGAGGTAAGTAACTTAGCCATTTCAAAGCAAGAACTTAGAAGCATGAAAGAGAACCTTAAGATTATGCCTTTTTAAAAAGGGGGCCTTTCTTTTAGAAATAATAAACTTTTAGCACAACCTAACTAAGCATTTCTTTTGTTTCCAGAAGTTTTATAAGCTAGCTAGGAAGACAAGTAAGTACCTCCTTACTATACCTTTAGCAATTTCCGTATATTTTAAAGTGAATGTGCTTGAATGTGTGAGAATACGTTTGATTATGTTTTATTGTTTGGTTACTTGCTCAGAAATGCCATGATGAATATTTAAGAGTACAAATGTTATCTTGATGAGGATTCATGTGTAAAACCTATAGTCTTATTGGGTAAACGATTTTGAGATGATGATGATTTTGATGGTTCGATGAGAAAAAGTATGCATGCATGAGGCTATCAAGTTAGTTGAATGTTGGTGAATATAGGATATATGCATATTATGATATTGGGGAAGCATCTTGTAAATATTGTGCATATAGAAATGCCATGCTAGGATGAAAAGTGTATGAAGCATTGGTGGAAAAAATAGTTGTAATAATTTTTGGAAGATGTTGGTGTTATTATTGCTTAATGAGTATGATAATGCATGCTTGTGGAGTTATATTTTTGGAGAAGTTCTAGAAGAGAAAAATTATGAAGTTTTAATCTCTTATTTACTTTATATTCATGTTTGGATATTTTGGAGAAATAGAAGTATGTGTATTGGGAGAATGACATGTATGGGTTCGGGTTCACCTAGATCGTTCAAGTAGTACCTTAGTGGAAAGGCTAAGAGAAGAAAACGTAAGGCTTGAGGACCTTATAGGTTTCGGGTTTGACCCTATTAAGGCTAGGAAATTATTTTAAAAATCTCGAATTTAGGCGAAATGGTGTTAGGGAGATCAAAGGAAGAAGAAAACATCAATAGGAAACAAAGTAGGGTCTCGGCCCAAACCCTAGGGGTGAATGCCGAGCACCCCACTTCCCCCTAATGCTTTTGTTTAGATATTTTTCCCATAAGTACGAATCTATGGTATAAGGATTTGAAAGAAATACGACTATACGTGTGTACTCGGGTTCGTCTCGAGTTCTTGCATCTACAAGGTCAAATGTTGCATGTCACATGCATAAGCGCGAAAAACCTATGTTTTTAGTAAAGAATGTTTTCAAAAAAAAAAAAAGAAAAATAAAGTTTTAGAAGAACCCCAAAGGCTGGGACGGGGAAGTGTCCCAGTGGAACTCCCTGTTCACTCAGGAGTGATTAAAGTCGAGTGAAAGCCCCTGGGTCGACAAAGAACCGTCGGCAGACCATGTATGGCTCCACATAGGTGTCCGGAGCGTGGTCGCACCTAATGCTAGTGGGTGCCCTATAAGCGGTGTTGGCCTCGGCCTCGCCATCTGATAAGTTTGTAGTCGCTTGGAGAGAAATCCCCGAGCGACGAATAGCGTGAAAGGACGCGAAACGTATTCACTTTGGTCGACTTGGTCGCCGGGTGTGACGGTAACTAGCGGGGAGCACACAGTGCATAGGGGAACCGTGAGGTGTCCAAAATAAGAAGTCATGACGAAAAGAAAAGGGCCTTCGGGCCATATATGATGTGATATGATAAGTGGCGCCTAAGATAAGTAAAGACGAAAAGTTTTCGAACAAGAGTTTTTTTGTTGTTTTCGAAAGAATATGCATCAAAGAAGTTTTGCTATGCGTTTTGAACAAGTATGATTTTGGAAATTGAGAATAAGAAAAGAAAGATGAATTTTCGCCATGAGCATGTGCATCAGTCTAGGCATAAGTCCCATGTTAATGCATACGTAGGAAGATTTGTTTGTTATTCACCTTACTATATGCCTAAAATTTGCTTCTGATAGAGTATAGATGTACTTGCTGAGATTTCTCCCGAAATCTCACCCCACTCTTTGTAACCCCACTATTGTGCCCTCTCGGGGACAATAGACGTACTTGCAGGTGAGGATGGATCAGAAGGGTACGACCCCGGAGATGACACGTCGGACCCCCGAAGGTCCGATTGAGGCCGCCCTTAAGGGGCCAGTACCACTAGACCGCCCGGGTCAGTGGGAGATAGAGTCACTGAAGGTGACTATGTACAGTTATGTTGGGCTACGCCCTTCAGGGTGTTGTTTAGTATTAGGAAGGGACGAGTCCCTCCACTTGGGGCGCGTTTTTGGAACGCCTTCTAGGGCGATATGTGAGGTAGGGCCTAGCCTGGATTTGGACCGGCTTCGCTGGGGCCCGAACCTTAAGAAAGTGAAGAAGGAACCCGTCGGATGAACATATGGGCAGTGTTAAGACCCGTATTGTATTTTGATGCCCTGTATTATTGCTTTTGGAAAAAGTCTTCCCGCCTGTGGGAAGCACTATTTTGGTTTCTTGGACAAGTTATGTAATTATTAAATCCTGACTATGTTTAATATTATGTTTGGGATCCGTAGTCTAACCATGTGATGTATGTTGTAGACGGCTTAGCCTTTTTATTCCGCTGCGAAAATCTTTACTTGACGTTTCAAAAAAAAAAATACGTAAATGCTTGTTACGACGAGGGGTGAACTTCCTTGTGTTGTTCGTCCCCGACGCTTCTATTCACGTGCGATCCCAAGCGTGGGTTTGGGGCGTCGACAGCGGTGGTATCAGAGCAGTTTAGTCTCTGGGTAACAACCACAAGTCCTAGGAAAAGAAATCACATGGTATAGGATTTAATCTTTTAGCATCAGGCTTGGAGTGTTTTGAGAAAACCAGAGGAAAGTGATGCTAGTACTATGAAGATCAGAGTAGAATACCGGAGTCTGGGTAACTCACGTGTAAATTTTGTGCTTTCAGGGGGAGGTATGGCCGGAGGAAAACGTCGTGCTCCTACCCCGAGGACCAGGGTACCCCCTGAAGTAGAGGATCGGGATGTCGGTAGCCCTACGAGGGGCGAGACGCCTCGAACCACTCCCCCTAGAACCGAAGGAGGGGAAGCACAGAATGCCCCGATGGATGGGGGACAGGCCATAGCTGAGGCGATCCGTCAAATGACGGAGTTAGTAAACACTCAGATGGAACAAGGCAGATGTCATCCACATACCGGCGGAGGGACGTCGGGCTGTACTTACGAAAAGTTCCTGGTCTACCGATATCCAAATTTCATGGGAACGGAAGGAGCTATGAAGGCGGATAGGTGGATCATGGACCTGGAACGTACGTTCGAGATCAGCGGGTGTACAGAGATCCAGAAGGTCCAATACGCGGGACACCTACTACAGGGAGAAGCTGGACTATGGTGGGATATAAAGAGGAGGCTGTTAAGGGAGGAACTAGGAGAAAATGTGAATCCCACCTGGGAACGCTTCAAAATGGAATTCGACAACCGCTTCTTCCCTGAGTCCATCAAACAGCAGAAGGCCATGGAATTCATCACGTTAGGACAAGGAACCATGACGGTGAGCCAGTATGCGGCAAAATTCATGGAAATGGCGCGATTCGCTCCTCACTTGGTGTCTACCGAGAAAATGCGGGCAAAGAAGTTCCAAGACGGGTTGCAGCCAAGGATCCGCAACCAGTTAGCTTGCCTGCGAATCGAAATTTTCCAGGAGCTAGTAAATGTAGCGGCTATTGCTGAGGCAGAACAAAAGAACTTGATCAACCAGGTACAAATAAATAGAAAAAGAAATTTTCCCTACTCTTCCGGGAAGGACACGGGCAAGAAGAGGGTTATTCTTCCTGCGGACAAAGGGAAGGACAGAATGAGCGGGCCAGGAGTACCAGCGTCCTCGCCGCCTTGCAGAGCATGTGGACGACCACATCTGGGCGAGTGTCGGGCAGCGACAGGAGCCTGTTTCCGGTGTGGTCAGAAAGGCCATAGGATACGCGACTGTCCTCAGATGGTCGCCAGCGGGGCTACGCAAACCGGAGAAAAGGCAAGGACCCCAGTGAAGGCCAAAGTGTATGCCCTTACCCCGGGAGAAGTGGACCTGGAAGACGAAGAGGCCATTAATGCAGGTATCATTACTGGTAAGGATTCAACCTTGTCTTGATTCAGATTACAGAGGGTTTTTATAATTTTTAATGATGATAAGAAATCTTTATAGGAGAAATCATTCTGGGGCGTAACATAGTATATGCATTGTTTGATTCGGGAGCAACGAGATCCTTCGTCTCCTATAATTGTATGCGTCAGTGTAAGCTAGAAGTAGAACCTTTAAGTCAGAAAGTACTGGTAACCCTCCCAGATGGAAGAACGATAGGTTGCCAGCGGATAGCAAAGAACTGCCCTCTAGAGATTGCCGGGCTGCGATTGGATGCCAACTTAATAGTTTTCCATCTGTTGGGATTCGACGTGATATTGGGAATGGACTGGCTATCTCAGCATTTCGCCAAGATTGACTGTCGCAGAAAGGAGATAACCTTCGAGCTGCCAGGAGAACCAGAGTTGCACTATGCGGGAGAAACGGTTAGCTCGGTTCCTTCTATTGTGACGGCAAGAAGAGCAATCCAGAGTATGAAAGGAGAGGTGAGAGCATTTTTGCTGCTATCCTCAAATGTAATAGAAGAATTGAAAAATATTGAGGAGATTCCAGTGGTGCGAGATTTCCCTCAAATATTCTCGGAGGATTTACCTGGACTACCTCCGGACCGTGAGACAGAGTTTGCCATCGAATTGGAACCCGCTACGGCGCCGGTTCATAAAGCACCATATCGAATGGCACCAACGGAACTGAAAGAATTGAAAACACAGATAGAAGAGTTATTAGCAAAGGGATTTATACGACCTAGTTCGTCACCATGGGGAGCTCCAGTTTTATTTGTAAAAAAGAAGGATGGGACTATGAGAATGTGTATTGACTATAGAGACCTCAACAAGGTCACTGTCAAGAACAAGTATCCGTTACCACGGATAGACGATTTGTTAGATCAATTACAAGGAGCGACTGTGTTTTCAAAGATTGACCTCAGATCAGGATATCATCAACTAAGAATCAAGGAACTGGATGTACCCAAAACTGCATTTCGAACTCGTTACGGACACTTCGAGTTCTTAGTTATGCCTTTTGGACTGACAAATGCACCGGCAGCCTTTATGGATCTGATGAATAGGATTTTTCGGCAGTATTTAGATAGCTTCGTCGTAGTATTCATTGACGACATCTTGATATACTCTCGGAGTGACGAAGAACACCGAGAACATCTGAGAACTATATTGAGTACTCTACAAGAGCATCAGTTGTACGCCAAGCTTAGTAAATGTGAATTTTGGCTTCGGGAAGTCAAGTTTCTGGGACATGTCATTTCCAGCAAAGGGGTGGCAGTGGACCCGACAAAAATAGAAGCGGTGACAGAATGGCAGAGACCGACAAACGCTCATGAGATACGAAGCTTCCTCGGACTAGCAGGTTACTACAGAAGGTTCGTGGAAGGATTTTCTAAATTGTCCGGCCCTCTGACAGCATTGACCAAGAAGAACGCCAAGTATGCCTGGAGCGACAAGTGCGAACAGAGTTTCCAAGAGCTCAAGAAGAGGCTGACTTCGGCACCAGTGTTATCATTACCAGAACCCCACAAAACGTATGTAATATTTAGCGATGCCTCAAAAATGGGTCTAGGATGTGTTCTAATGCAGGAAGGGCGAGTGGTGGCCTACGCGTCCCGACAGCTTAAAGATCACGAGCGTAATTACCCCACCCACGACCTAGAATTGGCAGCGGTAGTATTCGCACTAAAGATTTGGAGACACTATTTGTACGGGGAAAGGTGTGAGATATATACCGATCATCAAAGCTTGAAGTATCTGTTCAGTCAAAAAAGTCTAAATATGAGACAAAGGAGATGGGTTGAGACGATTAGTGATTTTCAGTGCGAAATCAAATACCACCCGGGAAAAGCGAATGTGGTGGCAGATGCGTTGAGTCGGAAGATGAGGGTAGAAGAGTCACCAACGCTGACAACTATGCGGGGCATGCTGATTAAAGACCTACCCCAAGGGGTGATGCTACTGGCGACACAGGAAATTGTACCGCTGATCGAAGATGAAATAAGAGAAGAGCAACGAAAGGATGCTAAACTGGAAAAGATTCGGCAAAAACTAATGGAAGGGCAGGGACCACCCCACTTTACACTATCAGATAACGGGACACTGTGCTTTGAAAAGAGGACAGCGATACCAGAGAATCCAGAACTCAGAGAAAAGCTTATGAGGGAGGCACACTGCACCCCTTATACAGCTCACCCGGGAAGTACTAAGATGTATCAGGATTTGAAGAAGAAATTTTGGTGGGAAGGCATTAAAAAGGATGTGGCTACATTTGTGGCCAAATGCCCAATATGCCAACTAGTTAAAGCCGAACATCAACGACCGGCTAGAACGTTACAACCCTTACCAATCCCAGAATGGAAATGGGAGGACGTGTCTATGGACTTTGTAGTGGGATTCCCAAGGACCTCGGCGGGGAAGAATACAATCTGGGTTATCGTCGATAGGTTAACCAAAAGTGCACATTTCTTGCCAATAGCCAATACGGATTCCATGGAAAAATTGGCCCGAACATATGTAAAGGAAATAGTGCGCCTGCACGGCGTGCCCCGAACGATCGTTTCAGATCGAGATCCTAGATTCACGTCCCGCTTTTGGCAAAGTCTACAAAAGATGATGGGGTCGAATTTAAAATTCAGTAGTGCCTATCACCCCCAGACCGATGGTCAAACAGAGCGGACAATTCAAACCTTGGAAGACATGTTACGAGCGTGCGTGCTAGATTCACGCGAAAATTGGGAAAGTCTCTTGCCTCTAGTGGAGTTTGCCTATAATAATAGCTTCCAAGCTACTATCCAGATGGCACCCTACGAAGCTCTGTATGGAAGGAAGTGTCGATCGCCTCTGTATTGGGATGAAGTTGGCGAAAACCGAGTGTTAGGACCCGAATACTTACAAGAAGTCCGCGCTCAAGTAGAATTGATACGGGAAAGAATGAAGACCGCGCAAAGTAGGCAGAAGAGCTACGCAGATCGACGTCGAAGACCCTTAGAATTTGAAGTCGGCGATTGGGTATATATAAAGATTTCCCCTATAAAGGGAGTGACTCGATTTGGCAAGAAAGGAAAATTGAGTCCACGGTACGTAGGTCCCTATGAGATTCTTGAGAAAGTTGGGTTAGTGGCTTACCTTTTAGACTTACCCCTTAGTCTGCAAGGGGTTCACAATGTATTTCACGTATCCTCATTAAAAAGGAGTCTGAATGGAGGACCAGGAACGATCATGGATCCAGAAAGTATCGAACTACGTCCTAACCTGACTTACGAAGAATGGCCGACTCAAATTGAAGACTACAAAGAACAGGAACTAAGAAATCGGAAGATTTCGATGGTTAAAGTAGTATGGAACAATCCCGCCTTCCAGGAAGCGACGTGGGAACGCGAAGATCTCATGAGGACTAAATACCCCCATTTGTTTGTAAACAATTGATATGTTCGTAACTCTGTTGTATGAACTTTTGTGCCCTTTGGGAAAAATGATGATTGTGATATGTATGTACTTGTATGAATGTATGAATGCTTTGTGAAGATATTGTCTATAATTGTCTAACTACCTCTTAGAGCAATAGTAACCTATGAACTTGAATCAGGAGATGACCCGGACTAGAAGAAACCCACGTATGTCTATAGCCACTGTAGCTCAAATGAAAGAAAGAAGGGAAAATAGACAAAGAATAATGCGCAGGAGGCGTGAAAGGATGAGAGTACAAGGGTTAGCACGCTTGGAGCAATACGAGCGTCACCGCACCCACATTATGAGTGTGACTCGTAGGGGAGCACTTGTCCCTCGTCGAGCTTTACCTCACGAAGAACGACAACCACCTAGGAATTGGTTGAGGGCTGAAAGGAGACAGTTACGTAGAATGATTCGAGGTCAGGTGAGCGAGCCAAATTTAGAGCCTCTAGGCTTATCCGACAACTCCGAAGACCGTGTTAGGTTAAGAGAGGAAGGAGTGCCCCAACTAGAGACCGAGGAAGAGATCACTCGTAGGATAAACGAGCTGAGGGTGAATATGTATTATGACCCTGACGTGGATGTAGTATTCTACCACTCCCAGGACTCTGTGACCGAGGAAGAAGACGTACCCGCCTATTCATCCTCGGAGGAGTCTACCACGACTAGCACCGGAGGTATCTCTCTCTCTATGTATAAAAAAAAAAAAAAAAAAAAAAAAAAAAAAAAAAAACCACCCATTATTTGTCTAGCTGTGCATGCCGTAGCGATTTCGGGGACGAAATCTTTTTTTTAGTGGGGGAGGATGTGACGACCCCAAAATTTTAGAGTATTTTTCTGTGCCTAATTATACTAAGGTGGCTTAGTAATCTAGGTAAATGGGTAGCTAGTGCCTTAAGAAATGGACTTGAGAGTTCAAGGGCCTTAAGGCCATGGCATGAGCTTGGGCCTAAGTGGGGGAGAGAAAAAGCCCATGGGTCCATAGGAGGAGGTCCATAAGACAACTCAAGCCCAAACTTGGTGACACATGTCAAGCTAGGAAGAGTTTAGTAATTTGAGTCAAGACTAGTGGTTGAGAGAAGGAAATCCTAGTAGGTGAGACTAGTTGACTAGTTGTTTTGTTGGAAGAAGAAAGGAAAAGCCATGAGTGGAATCCATCTTGTCCTACCTAGGTAAGTGTGTGAAGTGTAGGATTTTGCTAAATTAGTCAACATAGGATCCTACCATATCTAGCAAAATCATGTGGAAAGGATTTGAGAAGACTTGGAGATGGGAAGAGAGGGGAAGGGTTTCGGTGAGGGCCTTGGCCGAATGGCCTTGGGTTTTGCTTGCCTAAAACCTTTCCAAATCTAAGGGAAAGGACATGAGGGGATAGTGAACAATAGGATTAGATTTGGTGTGTAAGAGAAGTGACATGAGATGGGAAATGATGGAGCAAAAGTGGAAAGAAAGGGGTGAAGGTTTCGGTCATGCCTTAGCCGAACCTCTCCCCTCCTTGTTTGATTTGCTTGCCACCAAATCTAGATGAATAATTGTGTAAGAGTGACATGACAAGTTTGTGTGAGGTGTGAGGTGAGTGATTGATGGAGGAGGCATGTGACAAAAGTAGAAGGGGAGTGAGATGAGGGAAGGATTCGGATGAGATGAGGAATGGAGGGATCCGAAACCTCCTTTGGGGGTTTTCCCAAAAATGGATCCTCAAATCCATTTGAATGACTTGTGAGGGGATAGTAGGGGAGACAAGAGGGGATGTGAAGTGATGGGAAAGGGTTGGAACCCTAGGGTATGTGGCCGGCCATGAGAAGGAGAAGAGAGAGCATAATCTCCAAAACCTAGGATAGGATGGATTAGGGTTGATGTGATCAAGTGATGGGAGTCACTCAAGAGTCTTTCAAGTCCATCACAAGTCACTCAAGCATAGGGGAATGAGTGGCCTAGAAGCTAGCCAAATGCCTTGGCCGAATGGCCTAGTTCCTTCACCTTTTGGACTTGCACTTTTCGGACACACACACACACACCTCTCCCTTCTTGGCATCTCACGGCACTCTCCCATTTCTCTCCACTTGGTTTCACTTGTTTTCACCACCTAAACACCCAAACACACCAAACTAAGAAGGAGAAGGAAGTAGTGTGGGTGGAAGAAGAAGAAGCCTAGAAGAGGTAAGTAACTTAGCCATTTCAAAGCAAGAACTTAGAAGCATGAAAGAGAACCTTAAGATTATGCCTTTTTAAAAAGGGGGCCTTTCTTTTAGAAATAATAAACTTTTAGCACAACCTAACTAAGCATTTCTTTTGTTTCCAGAAGTTTTATAAGCTAGCTAGGAAGACAAGTAAGTACCTCCTTACTATACCTTTAGCAATTTCCGTATATTTTAAAGTGAATGTGCTTGAATGTGTGAGAATACGTTTGATTATGTTTTATTGTTTGGTTACTTGCTCAGAAATGCCATGATGAATATTTAAGAGTACAAATGTTATCTTGATGAGGATTCATGTGTAAAACCTATAGTCTTATTGGGTAAACGATTTTGAGATGATGATGATTTTGATGGTTCGATGAGAAAAAGTATGCATGCATGAGGCTATCAAGTTAGTTGAATGTTGGTGAATATAGGATATATGCATATTATGATATTGGGGAAGCATCTTGTAAATATTGTGCATATAGAAATGCCATGCTAGGATGAAAAGTGTATGAAGCATTGGTGGAAAAAATAGTTGTGATAATTTTTGGAAGATGTTGGTGTTATTATTGCTTAATGAGTATGATAATGCATGCTTGTGGAGTTATATTTTTGGAGAAGTTCTAGAAGAGAAAAATTATGAAGTTTTAATCTCTTATTTACTTTATATTCATGTTTGGATATTTTGGAGAAATAGAAGTATGTGTATTGGGAGAATGACATGTATGGGTTCGGGTTCACCTAGATCGTTCAAGTAGTACCTTAGTGGAAAGGCTAAGAGAAGAAAACGTAAGGCTTGAGGACCTTATAGGTTTCGGGTTTGACCCTATTAAGGCTAGGAAATTATTTTAAAAATCTCGAATTTAGGCGAAATGGTGTTAGGGAGATCAAAGGAAGAAGAAAACATCAATAGGAAACAAAGTAGGGTCTCGGCCCAAACCCTAGGGGTGAATGCCGAGCACCCCACTTCCCCCTAATGCTTTTGTTTAGATATTTTTCCCATAAGTACGAATCTATGGTATAAGGATTTGAAAGAAATACGACTATACGTGTGTACTCGGGTTCGTCTCGAGTTCTTGCATCTACAAGGTCAAATGTTGCATGTCACATGCATAAGCGCGAAAAACCTATGTTTTTAGTAAAGAATGTTTTCAAAAAAAAAAAAGAAAAATAAAGTTTTAGAAGAACCCCAAAGGCTGGGACGGGGAAGTGTCCCAGTGGAACTCCCTGTTCACTCAGGAGTGATTAAAGTCGAGTGAAAGCCCCTGGGTCGACAAAGAACCGTCGGCAGACCATGTATGGCTCCACATAGGTGTCCGGAGCGTGGTCGCACCTAATGCTAGTGGGTGCCCTATAAGCGGTGTTGGCCTCGGCCTCGCCATCTGATAAGTTTGTAGTCGCTTGGAGAGAAATCCCCGAGCGACGAATAGCGTGAAAGGACGCGAAACGTATTCACTTTGGTCGACTTGGTCGCCGGGTGTGACGGTAACTAGCGGGGAGCACACGGTGCATAGGGGAACCGTGAGGTGTCCAAAATAAGAAGTCATGACGAAAAGAAAAGGGCCTTCGGGCCATATATGATGTGATATGATAAGTGGCGCCTAAGATAAGTAAAGACGAAAAGTTTTCGAACAAGAGTTTTTTTGTTGTTTTCGAAAGAATATGCATCAAAGAAGTTTTGCTATGCGTTTTGAACAAGTATGATTTTGGAAATTGAGAATAAGAAAAGAAAGATGAATTTTCGCCATGAGCATGTGCATCAGTCTAGGCATAAGTCCCATGTTAATGCATACGTAGGAAGATTTGTTTGTTATTCACCTTACTATATGCCTAAAATTTGCTTCTGATAGAGTATAGATGTACTTGCTGAGATTTCTCCCGAAATCTCACCCCACTCTTTGTAACCCCACTATTGTGCCCTCTCGGGGACAATAGACGTACTTGCAGGTGAGGATGGATCAGAAGGGTACGACCCCGGAGATGACACGTCGGACCCCCGAAGGTCCGATTGAGGCCGCCCTTAAGGGGCCAGTACCACTAGACCGCCCGGGTCAGTGGGAGATAGAGTCACTGAAGGTGACTATGTACAGTTATGTTGGGCTACGCCCTTCAGGGTGTTGTTTAGTATTAGGAAGGGACGAGTCCCTCCACTTGGGGCGCGTTTTTGGAACGCCTTCTAGGGCGATATGTGAGGTAGGGCCTAGCCTGGATTTGGACCGGCTTCGCTGGGGCCCGAACCTTAAGAAAGTGAAGAAGGAACCCGTCGGATGAACATATGGGCAGTGTTAAGACCCGTATTGTATTTTGATGCCCTGTATTATTGCTTTTGGAAAAAGTCTTCCCGCCTGTGGGAAGCACTATTTTGGTTTCTTGGACAAGTTATGTAATTATTAAATCCTGACTATGTTTAATATTATGTTTGGGATCCGTAGTCTAACCATGTGATGTATGTTGTAGACGGCTTAGCCTTTTTATTCCGCTGCGAAAATCTTTACTTGACGTTTCAAAAAAAAAAATACGTAAATGCATGTTACGACGAGGGGTGAACTTCCTTGTGTTGTTCGTCCCCGACGCTTCTATTCACGTGCGATCCCAAGCGTGGGTTTGGGGCGTCGACAGCATTCGAATAGCTTCTAATCTTGCGACTGGTGCATATGTCTCATCATAATCGATTCCTTCTTCTTGATTGAAACCTTGGGCTACAAGTCGAGCCTTATTTCTAGTAATGACTCCGGACTCATCTTTCTTATTTCTAAAAACCCATTTTGTTCCAATAATAGTATGATTTTTGGGTCTTGGAACAAGTGTCCAAACATCATTTCTTTCAAATTGATTAAGCTCTTCTTGCATAGCTAGAATCCAAGATTCATCAAGAAGTGCTTCATCAATATTTTTAGGTTCAATCTGAGATAGAAAAGCAGTATGATTGCAAATATTTCTAAGAGATGATCGAGTGCTTATACCTCGTGAAGGTTCTCCCAGAATTTGTTACACAGGATGATCTTTCACAAATTTCCACTGTTTGGTTGCATCTTGTATTAAATTTTGATGATCTTTCCTGATGTCTCCATATTGGACTTCCTCTATTGTGTTCTCTTTATTGAGATTGAGACTTTCCGTATTATTTATACCTCCTGTTTCTTCATCAATGGATTTCTTGTAGAGTAGAGAATTAGATTCATCAAATACTACATGCATAGATTCTTGTACAGTCAAAGTCTTTTTATTAAATACTCTATAAGCTTTACTATTAGTAGAATACCCGAGAAAGATACCTTCATCAGATTTTGCATCAAACTTACCTAAATTATCCCTGTCATTTAAAATAAAACATTTGCATCCAAATACATGAAAGTAACCAATGTTGGGCTTTTTCTCATTCCAAAGTTCGTAGGGGGTTTTATCTAATTTGGACCTTAGCATAACTCTATTTATAACATAACATGCAGTACTTACCGCTTCGGCCCAAAAATAACTAGGCAAGTTGTTCTCATTAAGCATTGTTCTTGCCATCTCTTGAAGAGATCTATTTTTCCTCTCTACTACCCCATTTTGTTGAGGAGTTCGAGGAGCAGAAAAATTATGCACAAAACCATTTTCATCACAAAATGTTTCAATATTTTTATTAACAAACTCTTTTCCCCTATCACTTCGGATACTTGAAATAGTATAACCCTTTTCATTTTGAATTCTCTTGCATAACTTGGTAAATGCATTATGTGCCTCATCTTTATGAGCAAGAAAGATGACCCAAGTATATCTAGAGAAATCATCAACAATAACAAATGCATAATATTTTCCTCCTAAACTTGCAACTCTATTTGGTCCAAAAAGATCCATGTGTATCAGTTGCAGTGGTCTAGTAGTGGAAATATGTTTCTTGGTTTTAAAAGAAGTTTTTGTTTGTTTACCAAATTGGCATGCATCACAAATTTTGTTTTTAAGAAAATTTGCCTTTGGTAAACCTCTCACAAGATCAATTTTTGAAAGTTTGGAAATAAGTTCCATGTTGGCATGACCTAGTCTTCTATGCCATAACCAATTAGTTTCATTTTGAGCTGAAAAACAAATAGCATCTTGTGAGGTAATTTCTTCAAAATCAATTGTATAAACATTGTTGCTTCTAAAAGCAATAAAACAAATATTACAATTATGATCATTCAAAATAATGCACTTATCCATTTTGAAAGTAACTGTAAATCCTTTATCACATAATTGACTTATGCTCAAAAGATTATGTTTTAGACCTTCAACAAGTAGAACATCTTCAATTATGAGAGAAGACTCATTACCAATTTTACCTATTCCCACGATCTTCCCTTTCGAGTTGTCTCCAAATGTCACGTGTCCTTCTTCTTTAGATCTAAGATCAAAGAATTTAGTCTTGTCTCCCGTCATGTGTCTTGAACATCCACTATCTAAAAACCATTTATTTTTGTTTGTGGAGGACTTCATGCACACCTATAAAAACAATTAAAATGATTTTTCTTGGTACCCAAGTTCTTTGGGTCCTTTATTTATTAGTATTAGAAGAAACAAGATTTTTAGGTACCCATATGGCCCTAATTGTCATTGTATGTTTTCTTCTAATAGGACAAGCATGATAATTATGACCATTTCTATTACAAAAATTGCAAATAGCATGTGACATATATGAAGAACTTGAGTGATTATAATAGTATCCTTTTTTAACAAAATTATTTTTATGAAAAGAATTTTGAATATTGGACTTTGATGTAGAAGGATTATTAAAGAAGTTTTTATAAGGTTTGTATTTTTGTTTAGGCATATATCCCAAGCCTGCCTTGTCAAAAACACATCTTTGACTACCAAGAAGTTTTTCAAAATTTCTTTTTCCATTTGTAAAGTTTTCAATAATATTTTCTAAATCAGTTTTCTTTTTCTTCAACTCAAGATTTTCATCTTTCAAAACAATATTTTCTTTTCTCAAAATATCAGTTTCGTTTGTTAAAGAAGAATTTTTCTTTTTCAAGGCAGTATACTTGATACCCAATTTTTCAAATTCCTCATATACCTCTTCTAAAACATTTTGCAATTCTTCATATGAAGGATTTTCAATATTATCAAGATTTGTTACCTCAATGTCATCTTTAGCCATAAGACAAAGATTTGCTGATTCTCCATTGCTTGCTTCACTATCTGAGCTACTTGAATCATCATCCCATGTAGCTTTCATTGCTTTTTTTGCCTTTGTTTCGATCTTTCTTTAGCAGAGGACAATCTGACTTGATATGACCAGGCTTATTGCATTTATAACAAGTTAAAGTGTCATTTTTACCTGAATCTTTCTTGGAAAACTTTTTGAAGGATTTCCTTGGAGGAGTTTTATTTTTCTTTAAGAACCTCTGAATTCTTCTTGTTATCATCGCAACTTCTTCATCTTTGTCGTCATTTTCCTCATCTTCATCACTTTCACTTTCATGTGGAACAGCTTTAAGTGCCAAGCTCTTCTTTGGCTTTCCTTCGTTTTCTCCTCTTTTCAATGTGTACTCATGGGTGATAAGTGACCCGATGAGTTCATTCACTTCGAGCTTCTTGAGGTCTCTAGCTTCAAGAATCGCTGTCACTTTTGATTCCCAACGCTTTGGTAGAGAGTTGAGAATTTTTCTTACTATCTCCACTTTGGAATAAACTTTGCCAAGAGCTGTCAAGCTGTTTATGATGTTAGTAAAACGAGTGTGCATACTAGAAATAGATTCATCATCATTCATCTTAAACATTTCATATTCATGAGTAAGAATATAAATTTTTGATTCCTTGACTTGAGAAGTTCCTTCATAAGTAACTTCCAAGTTATCCCAAATTTCCTTTGCTGTAGTGCAAGTCATTACTCTATTAAACTCATTACCATTTAGAGCATTAAATAATAAATTCATAGCAGTTAAATTCAAAGTATAAAGTCTATCGTCTTCACGATCAAACTCTTCTTCTTCCTTTTTGACCTTTACTCCATCAACTACTTTTGTTGGAATATAAGGTCCATTTACAATGCATTTCCAGATTTCTCGACCTTGAGCCTGAAGGAATATTCTCATTCTAACTTTCCAGAATGAGTAATTGTCTCCGCAAAAGAGTGGAGGCCGACTGCTGGATTGACCTTCACCAAATGAAGCTGCAATGTTAGCCATAAGATCTTAACTCAAAAGATAGTTAATCTTATAATAGAGCTCTAGCTCTGATACCAATTGTTACTAATCATAGGCCGCACCTATGTCACCTAACAACTGTACCTACCAAACTAGCCGGCCACCGTCTCTACCGGTGCACCGTCACCCATGGTCGGAGAGTCTTGCTTCGGTGACACAGTCACAAGCGAGAGTTCCCATGAGTGATCTGCCTGTATGAACAGTACAGGTCAACTAGCTCTGATACCAATTGTTGCCCAGATGACTAACACAAGAGGGGGGGTGAATTGAGTTGTATTATAAAATTAACAATTATAAATCAAATATATAATATAAAATATAAACAAAATATGAAACAGTAATAAATATAAAGAGTAAAGGTAAGAGAGAAGCAAACTCAGTATGTTAACGAGGTTCGGCCCCACTGCCTACGTCCTCGCCTCAAGCTACCTCTTGAGGATCCCCAAATCCACTATTCAATCTCCTTTAGGTGGAGATAGAAACCTATTACACCTTTGAGCAGCACCGCTCCAAAGAATCCGTGTAGAACACCCTCTACACTTCCAATCACCTCACACTTGGTGATTTAACTATTCCCCGTGTAGAACACCTTCTACACTTCCAATCACCTCACACTTGGTGATTTAACTATTCCCCGTGTAGAACACCTTCTACACACCCAAGGGTTATACGCACCCTCTTACAAATACAAGAGTTGATAGTAGGTAGACTATCAAAGTACACTCCTCAATGAGTGAGATAGAAACAATACAGCGCAACCTATATCTCTCTCAACAAGAATAAGAATTAAGGCTCAAAACTTTAGAAAAGAGAGAATGAGAGCTTTGAAGGAATGATGCAAAACTTAGCAATAGATGTGTAAGCTCTTGTTGTATCTTTTGCAAAACTCAAGTGAGCTATTTATAGGCAAATGAGTTTTCAATTTCAAATTTGAAAAGATTCTCATGTCAAAAACATCATCATTCACTTTTCAAAAATTTCAAATCTAATCTTTTTACTTTTTGCATGTGACAAAAGGAGCACACTTTACTTTTCAAAAATTTCAAACATAATCTTTTACTTTTTGCATATGACAAAAGGAGCACACTTTACTTTTCAAAATTTTCAAATAAAGACATTTACCTTTTGCATAAGTCAAGAAAAGCATCCACCACTTTTGAAAATATTCAAATAAAACATGCACATGTGAAAGATGACAATCAATCATCTTAATATTTTCAAAGTTCAAACCTTTAATCATATCATGCACATGTGAAAGATGACAATCAATCATCTTAATATTTTCAAAGTTCAAACCTTTAATCATGTCATGCACATGTGAAAGATGACAATCAATCATCTTTCAAAATTTTCAAATTTAATTTTCAAAATATTCATGCACATGTGGAAAATGTATTTTAATGCTTTATGATAAAATATTTATTTTGAGCCTTAATCCTAATTTCGAATTTTTAAGAGATTTACAAAATTACTCTATGATTTTAATGTGAACTTGTTCCCTTCTTGCTCATGCTTGGTTCCTTGATGTGCTTGATTGTATTGTGTAGACAACTTGAGCTTGAGACTCCTTTATTCTTTGAATTCATTTGTTATCATCAAAATCCATGTGCAGATTTACATGAACCTTGAAACCTTGGGTTCAACACTAAGGAACTATAAGGTTCGATCAACCCCACTTGGTAGTGCTAAAAAGATTGAAGTAATTTTATTAAGGCTTGAAAAGTACGTAGAAAGGAAAGGAGGAGGAAAAGACCATAGGAATGGCCTGTCTCGGCCCAACCCTAGAGGGGAAGGCCGAGCACCCCTTTTGCCTACTAATTCCATTCATGGGCTTTTGTATGGAGTAGAAATTGAATCATGTGATGATTAAATTGTGAATAAGCATGGTGCATGGTGCCCTTGAGCGAGTCCCTCATTTTGCATGATAATTGTCAAGAGTTGCATGTCCCATGCATAAAGCACAAAAATCATGTTTTAAGTCAAACATGTTTTTTTAAAAGAAAAGAGAAAAAGATTAAAGTTTTATAAGGACCCCAAAGACTGGGACGGGGGAGTATCCCAGTGAAACTCTCTGTTCACTCAGGAGTGTGTAAAGTTGAGTGAAAATTCCTAAGTCGACAAAGATCAGTCGGCAAACCATATATGGCTCTAAAATATGTCTAGAGCATGGTCACACCTAAAACTAATGGGTGCCCAAGGACGGTGTTGGCTTTTGCCTTACCGTATGAGAATAAGTTTGTAGTCATTCAATTTGAGTGGCCATCAGGTGATGAAGAGTGGATAACGTAGTCGCCATGGCTTGAGTGGTCGCTTGGCGATGCGGTAATGCAAAACGTAGTCACTTAGACTTAAGTAGTCGCCGGGTGATACGGTAACTAGTAAGAACACACGGTGCATAGAGGAACCGTGGGGTGTCTACAAGATGTCATGACAAGAATGGCTTTCGAGCCCCAAAAATAATATGAATATGCAAGTGGCACCTAAAATAAGAAAGAAATAGAAGAAGCAAAATGTTTTATGAAAAAGGAGTTTCAAAGCATGAGTTCAAAGAATTATGTTTCGTTTAAACCTTTGTATGAAATAAGATTTCAAGAAAGTCTAATTTTACGAAAGACATCATGAGCATATGCACAAAGTCATGAGTCCCATACTGCATGATGTGTGATAAGTTTTGTTATTAACTTGTATGTATGCTTGAAATACTTCAGTCAATATGTTTGCGTATTTGCTGAGATTTCTCGAAATCTCATCCTTTTATATTTTTACTATCGTCTCTTATTAGGACGGTAGAAGTGATTGTAGGAGAGGATGGTGTTGACGAGGCTGACACTAGGGAGGAGTCCCTAGACCACTGATGGTCTGGTGCTCTCTCCACCTTTTGACGTAGTGACCCCGGTTCTATACGACCAGCTTATATCATAAATGCAATGGAGGGTGCTCATAGAGGCCGCCGGACGCCAGTGCATAGGGTGCTGCCTTACTTTGGGGACGGACGGGTCTCTGTTCATGGACCGTGTCTATGCCTCAGAGATGGGGACAGGCCTCCTGCATAAAGGGCGGATGGGCCTGGGATAGTTTTTATATGGCCCTGGAGTCAGGGAGGCCTAGGACGAGCCCCTTATTTAGTGGATGGTCGTAAGGACATTACTTAGACGGTGTATATGTTAATATCTATCTTTTGATGGTCCCGATGTTTTGGAAAGACTTACTTAAATTGTGGAAACTAAGACACTTGGCATCTTTTGTTAATATGAAGTTGTTTTGGGAAAACTAGTTTGTTGTACCATATGACGCGAGACGAAAATTTCAATTCTCGCCTAAATTTAGACTAGCTTAACTTTTTTTTGCTGTGAAATCTTATGTTCACTACTTTAATTTATTAAGCATGATTAATCCTAAGATAAGTACGAGGGGTGAACTTCCCAATAATGTTTATCCCCGACGTCTCGGTTTACGTCCGATCTCAAGCGTAAGCGGAGGCATCGACACAAGCCAACTAGAGGTCTCAGACAAGGAGATTCTTTGTTTCCTTATTTGTTTATACTCATGGTGGAGGTTTTATCTTAGCTTCTAAGGTGTAATTTTGAGGAGGGGAGGATTTGAAATTTCTTGCACCCTACGGGGGTGCCTTTGATTTCCCTTTTACTTTATGTCGATGATATTTTGGTCTTTGTTAATGCAGAGAATTTTGCTTTAGCTATTCCATTCACATCAAATCCCAACATTAGAATAACCATTTTTCATTATATAACAATAAAATAATATGAGATGAATTTGATTTTGACTATTCCATTCACATTAAATATTCACATTGAATTATTCATTTATTCATTATATAGTAATAAAATAATATTAATTTAAAAAATATTTAACTTTTAAATTATTAATTTATTTAATTTTGTCATACTTTACCATTCTACTTATTATATATTAATTAGTAATCATTTTCTAATTAACTATTAGTTACAAAAAATAATATTTTCAATGCTATTAATCATAATTTATAAATATTGAAAATAAGATAATAAAGCATGACATGGACAAAGTCAACTGGGCATGCCCTATCAAGTCCATAGGCGAGCACCACCCCATGAAAAGCCACGAAAACAAGAAAGAAGAGAGAGAGTGTTATAAAAATAATAATAATAATAAGCATTAGTTGTATCTATAGTGTCTACCAGATTTGGTTTTAGTTTTGGAATTACTGTAGCTAAAGTTAACTATACCTAGAATTTGGCTAATTCAATATGATGGTTTTTTTTATGTCCTATTAGCTATTTGAAGATGTTTTTCGATATTTAGCTAATCCATTAAGGACTCTTTAAGCTTATTACTACGAGTAGGAGATAGAGTTTGATACGGTTGACTAGTTCTGTTGAGGGTTCTTTCCCTATGATTTATCTTGGGGCTCCTTGTTGTAGGGCAACTAAAAGTTCAAGATTTGGAGCTTATGGTGGCTAAAATAAGAAGGAAAGTGTCGGGTTGGAAATTTAGACTTCACTCTCAGAGTGGTAGGCTCATTTTGCTTAGATATGTGCTTTTGAGTATGGCTACTCACATACTTGCAATTCTAAATATCCCCAAAAGTGGTTCATAAGAAAATAAATTTGATTCTTTCTACTTTCTTTTGGGGAGACTTGAATGGTAAGCAAAAAAAGAAGTGGTGCTCATAGTTTCATTTGTGTAAACCTATCTTGTGAAGGTGGATTAAATTTTAGATACTTTGGTGAAGTCCAATGTTCACTGCATATGAAGTTTGCATGGTGTCTTTTGACAATGGACACATTATGGACTAATGTTTTTCATGTGAAATACTTGAGGCAAGGTCATATTTCTCTAGCAGTTTCCCTGTACACAGTGTTTCAATCGAGGAGATCCATTCTTAAAGTTTTACCATATGTGTTAGATAATGTACGGTTAAAGGTGAAGGACGGGAGAGGTTCGTTTTGGTGATCGTTGGCTTGCTAGTGGTCCATTTTGCTAGCCCTCAAATTCAATTCAAATGCATTTTTGAGGAGTAGAGATGTGTGGTTGGCAGATGCTAGGAATAAGGATTGACTGGTTGAGTTGTGTGAGAATCAAAAGCTGATGAAATAATTATTTCCATTGCAGCGAGTAAGGAGGGGAAGGACACATTAATTTGGATGTCGAATAGTGATGGCAAGTTTTCATCAGCTAGTGCTTGGGATATTATTTGTATTAAGGCCCTAGTGGTTTAGGGGGATTGGATTTGACAAGGCTTTTGCTGAAGAAGATCACTATTTGCAGTTAGAAGGCTAAATTTAATTGTTTTCCATTTGATTATAGGATTCAATTGGTGGGAATTTTGCTGGCGTCTAAGTGTGATGGCAGCATTTTGGGCCAAATGGAAACAATTGATCATGTGTTGAGCAGAGGAGATATTCTATTTATGGTCTGGAGGTTCGCTGAGGCTGCACTAGGCATCCCTAATTTGCAAGCCCCTGATTGGAGGTCTCATGTTGCTCACTGGTTATTCTATGCTAGGTTGTCTTCCTTACATGGGACGTTAATTGGTCTCTTGCCTAATGTGATTACATGGAGACTATGGTTGCATATGTGTAAAGCTCGTATGGAGGGTCAAATGGAATCGGCGGAAAGTGTTTGGTTGGCTATTAAAGTTTGGTAGCAGGATATATTGGATCAGATGAATAAAACTTCCTCCATTTCTAGTTCTGACCAATCCATTCTACATGCATTGGAGGTGCCACTTCGAGAACATCCTACTTGTGTTCCATGCATTGTGAGATGGAAAAGGCCATTAGAGGGTCGGATGAGGCTCAATGTGGACGGTAGTTGTAGGGAAGATCCTGGTAGTTGTAGGGGTGGGAAAGTAATCCAGGATTGCAATGGCCATTTTCTTGGTGCATTCTCGTCCTTCTTTGGTCAAGGAACTAATAATCAAGTAGAGTTATGAGCCCTAATTGCCAGAGTAGAGTTTGCAAAGAGTTAGGCTTCATGCACGTCGACATCGTGTGTTTCAAAAATTGTTGTCGACTGGGTTAGGAGATGCACAATTTGGTACATGTTGGACTATTGGGATGCTTTTCTTCAGTCACTTACTGGTATTATTTTTTCTATAGCTTGTCAATATAGAGAGGAGAACTTGTCTGCTGATGTTTTTTGACAGGTATGCTACAGATGGATACATCAGGTTTGCCTAACATTCGACGCTAGCATGGGTTGTTTATTTCATTGGGTTTTATTGGTTGTTTTGTAGTTTCGCGTTTGCTTTATTGGTTTAATTGGTTGGTTTATTTTTTTGGTATTGGTCTGATGTACATGGTTTCCCTTTGCCATAAGTGAGGATTTCTTTCAACAAAGTTTGGAGGTCTAGTACTCCTCTAACCAAAAAAGAAAGAAAGAAAGTTGGTCCCAAGCTAGTTTTTGAGGCATTTTGAGAAACGTGATAAAGAAAAACATAAAGGTGGAATAAGAAAGTAGAGTGTTTCTAAGTGAAGTCCAAGTGAAGAGTAGTTTATGTATTTTCTAAGTTTAGTTACTTATATACTTAAGGAAGGAAATGACATTAAGATATGTATGCATGTAGGTTGTCATCTAACACGCATATGAATGTACTGCATGGAATGAGTATAGCATATAGTCCAAGTAAGTATTATGTTCATACTTTTATGAGCATTCTAAATGATATGAAATGGAAAAGGAAATAGTTCTCTTATGATGTTTTATGAATGAAATGAAGTTTTATGAAAAGTATGCTATGTAAAGATGTCTAAAGGTATATGTAAGTAAAGTCTTTCTTGGCAATCCCTATCCATGCACCCTAAGTAATAATTGTATGCATGTGAATGGATGTTATGCATAGTATGTACTGTATGTATTTTCCATGAAATGAAATGCCGAAGCTTATTATTGATGCTTTTAAATGATGTTTTAAATTATGCAATGAAAATGTGTTTAAAATGACGCTATGAAATGAGTTTTAGATAATACTATGAAAGAATGTTTAAGAGATGCCATGAAATGATGTTTATGATGATGATTAGGCATATGCTTAAGGTTATGTTTTTAAATGACATTTATGAATAAAATGGAGTGATAAATGAAAGAATAAAAATGAAATGGCTCAAATGAATGAATGAAAGGAAATTATTGTAA
Organism: Platycarya longipes; assembly: GCA_036559045.1. Taxonomy (NCBI): domain Eukaryota; kingdom Viridiplantae; phylum Streptophyta; class Magnoliopsida; order Fagales; family Juglandaceae; genus Platycarya; species Platycarya longipes. The sequence continues at coordinate 16,022,331 of CM071802.1, read as the reverse complement.
TGATTTAATGTTCTAATGTATGCAAATTCGTAAAGGGCCATGACTAAATGAATGAATGATGGTACCAATGCACGGGACAGATTGCAATGCTAAGTAAATCCTACTGGTAGTGTTCCCAGTGCTACCCCTAACTGAAAAAAATTTCCAACCTATGGTCACGAGTGGAATTCGGGTCCAAAAGACCGTTAGCCCCAACACATGCGGCGTGAAAGTGTGTATCGACCAAAGGAAAAGTGAAAAGAGAAAATGAATATATGTATGGATGCTTTAGTTTCTTTATGAATGAATAAACAAGGTGTGGGAATGCTTTATGAAAAGAAAATCCCTTTTAAGAAAAGCTCCACATTGGAATGTTTTCAAATGAAATGCATGTTTTATGTATGAAAATCTATGTTTGTATATTTTTACAGTATGAAATGATATTTATTGAGTATTTGACATATTTTATTTTTATGTGTGTCCATCTCCCTCTCAAGAATAAAATGAGTAAGAAGCATCAAGACAAACATGGTCCAAGGAAAAAGTAAAGACATTGTTGTTTTAAAGAGCCGTGCTACATTGTTATTTTAAAGATGTAGCACAAGTTTGTACCAAATGCAGCAATTTTTTATTATTTTAAAATTAAAAAAATCATATCATTAGTAAAAAAAAAAAAAAATCTTAATAATTAAATTAAAAAAAAAAATTATATTTTATTATTCTGTATATAGTTTCGATAGATTTGATTCAGTGGATAAAGCATCTCCGTGTTTTAAATGTATGGAAGGACTCTTAATTTAATTTAATAATTTCTGCGGTAACTCTCTTTTAATTCATAATCATATTTTAATTTATAACCTAGATTATTTTATATTTTGAGAAGGAAAGGAAAAAATTTTAAAAAGGTCAGTACTTGCCGTCTCCTTTTTTTAAAGAGTAATATTACATACAGTCGTGAAGTTGCAAGCAGCATGCAGTCACTTTAGAAAAAAGTTAACTTTTTTAGGTGGGTCTATATATATTTACTTTTTTTCAAAACAACTGCACACCACTAGCAATTCCATGACTGCATCTATCATTTTTCTTTCGGAGTTTAAAACTATTTTCGTTACAGTTATAAAATTCAAAGTGATCCTACTTCAGGCTAGACATTCAAAATTCAAGAACAAGGAAGAACTAGTGCCGTAACAAGTCCTTTATGCCGCCCGTTACTGCCTAATTAATCTCTTACTACTCATTCAACTTGTATCCTGGATTCACATTTACCTTTTGCCATAATAGACTATGATTTCAGTGTGTGGGATGCAGACACGTGACCAAATTGAGATGCAGTTCCACCATGTGAAAGCCATACCATTGCTGGTGCATTTACCATTCACAATAAACGAGTGGAACCTAGTTGTTACTGTTTTTGTAATGCACATTTGGAAACTTTAGCTAGTTAAGTATCGTTTTATCTGAAATTTATGGTACCAACTTCTCTTCACTTAACATGAAAAATAATTTATAGCTTGGACTCACTCAATAATTTATAGCTTGGGTACCAACTTTAGCTAGTTAAAAGAAAAATAATCTGACATTCCCAAGAGGAAATAAATTTATTGATGGACCACATATTGGTAGTGACTAAAAGGTACCCAGAACCCACCATGTCTACCACTATTCTTCTTTTACCTAACAGAAAAGAAAACCATCTACTAAACGGTCTTTTATACACATTGCCTGAGCTGCAGAACCTTAGCCATTCTAAACAACAGAACATGCACATTAAACAGCATTGTTGAGTCATTCATCCTAACCTTTATACCAGCCTTATACACAAACATCCGTGAGGGAGATCAGGTGAATTGCTTGGGTTCACTTTGGGGGGGGGAGGGGGGAGGGGGGATGGTCAGAAACTCGAAAAAACAGTTCCAAAAACCCAAATAATATATTTATGCTTTTACCCTTGAGGAGCCCCAGAAAGAATGGGGCCTCCCATAAACGACCCATGCTTTCTGTGGGCTGGAATGCTGAGGGATCGTGTTCTCATTTTGAGATTGCCAGAAGGCATTCTCCCCTCATTGCCAGAAGGCATTCTCCCCTCATTTTTCTCCACAAGCAATGAGTAAGAGTACAGCTCAGACAGACGCTCACTTTTGGTTCTATGATAGAGCTCCAGGTTTTGGTCCTTGGAAACAGGCGCAGGCTTATCTTTGGTTTTCTCATCATTATCTGACCGGTAGCCATTCTCCTGCATGTCCTGCATTGCCAGATCCTCATACTCTTCATCCGATTTTGTAGACTCCTCATCGACCGAACCAATCTGTATCCCAGAGAGAATATCATATCAAATGTCTAAAAATGAGTATTCGAAGCATACATCTAAATGCTTTCCCAACTGTCAGCCATAGCTAGGGCAATGAATCGCAAAGAAAGTTCCACAATTAATTTACTTCATTCATATGTAACAATTGTCTAAAATTATTCAAACATCCTAAGTAGGACTATGTTACATAAGTGGCATAAATCCCATTGACACGCCAGATGTAACTTCTGTGTTGCATTAGCTCTCATGATGATCCCAATTTTCTCTTTTAACTTTCAGGGTAAACTGGTGATTTACATTAACATAGACATTAAATCCATACCTCTTCAAGGACATCTTCGTGATCAACATCACTTGCATCATCATCACTACCTGCCTCCACCGGATCATCAACCTCTTCATCACTGCCATGTACTGACGGCTCCTCCTTTAGCTAAAGGAAAATAAAACAATTAAAAATCCTTTTGGATGGTGTTGCATCTAAATCAATAACTGCAGAATAGCTATCTTATTTGCCTATACGGTTGACCAATATCATAGAATTCAACAATGGTTCAACTACAAGCTTGGTTTATCAATTCCCAATGATTTTGTATAACTAGGTTGGTACTACTTAAGAAAGGAAACAGTACTTGTATTAGGATTTTCTGATAATGATTACCTATAGAAACGAAAGGTTTTCTGAAAATGATAAAAAAATCGATGTCCAAGAATACCTCCTTGGAAGGTCCATCTGACATCCTCGGCGAGCTGCAGCAAGAAGATAAATATCTACTACCGGTATCAGTCCCATCAGCCCTTGACTCATCAACACTACCAGCACGACTAGTGCCACCATCACTGGGCCAGGCACTGATTCCATAGAGACCAAACTGAAGATTAACCAGTTCAGCCTGGCCAATCTGAGTCCCGTGCCCCAAAATGGGCTTCCCATTACTATCAATTGAATCCACGGGCCACGCCTTTGCGACAGATCCATCAGTATTAACAAGAGCCATGAGATCCCTAGAGGAACCTTTCCTCTGAATCAGTTGAAACATTCCCTTGGAGCTCAATGAATTTGCAGCACACTGGTTCCTGTACTCCTCATCAATCACAGTAACAGTGTTTGTTGTAGGATCATAAAGCTGTTCCCTAGCCTCACACCTCCGAAGGCAACTGAAAACCGTAGCATGGATGGCTGCTACACTCCTATCAACATTGGTATTGTTTATTTTGGGGACAAGATGCTTGTCAGCTCGCTTGCAGAGATATTCTTGGATTGTTCTGATGTTTCGGATATACTTCACATACTTGTTTTTTGCTGGATCTAGTGTCATATATTTAGCACGTACAGCAAATCTTTCTAAGTGTTTGTCCTCATTTGTTATGTATATCATGAATGGTATAATAGAATGATGTTTCTTCATAAGCCCCATCTGCAGATGAGGATCAAAATCGCCTTTTCATTTATGAAAGCAATAGATAGAGATAATATTTTGAACAAGAAAATAAAGAAAGCTGATTACAGAAAAAAGAACAATAGACTAACTTTTATACCACAAAATTAAGGCTCAAGTGAACACCCTCAACAACTACTGATTCTTTTCGCTCTTCCCATCCAGTGATCAGCCGATCAAGACTGTCAATTACCATCTCACTTTGCGCCTTAAATCCTTCAATGGCCATCTGCTTTGGACTGATTAATTCAGTTGGGCTAGAACGCACCTTTGAGGATCTAGTATCAGATTTCTCAGTAGTAGAACCGTCAGCTAGTTCATCCTTGGTAACTGAGTGCGTAATGCCGGCCAGTTTTTTTGCTTTCCTTCTGGCCTTTGCTTCTGCAACAGCCACAGGATCCAAGAACTCCCCTGCATGGTAGGTTGAAGCCCAGAGTAGAGGGTTTTGCTTCTCATCTACAAAACTTCTCATCATATGACGGATTGAATCAGTTGATATAACTGTAGTGATCCCCAACCTACTACCCTGCAAGACATGGATCGTCTCAGATTTTTTAATCATGGGAATGTAGAGAAACAAAGCATCTACGCATGACCTTCCAGTTTCCACATCCTTTGTTACAACTTCAAATTATATGCCATGTTATAATGAGAATAAGAAATGGCACCATCAGCAGAAACACTAATAACTAAAATTTTCTTAACAAAAAATAGTGTACTCAGCAAAAATTACCAGCAATGCTGACAAAGTAGACTTGCCACAGCCACTTGTGCCACACAACAAGATAGTTACCGATTCCTTCCTTTCCCGGATTCTGCATCCAGAAAAGTTTTTAACATATCAATATATATATATATATATATATATAAAAGACAGAGCACGGTCCAAATTATAATAAGAACAAGCGACACTCCCCAAGGAAATAAAATAATTCCTTGCAATCTGTATTAAGAACATAAACCTGAGATAAAGCTACAATCTGGTAACAGAAATACCAGCGGACTCATTCCTATTTTAGCCAAAGCTTCAGCTTGGGAGACCACAAAGAATTGATTTTCCAAAGAGAATTAGCACAGAGTATCAATTAAACGTCAAAACACCTTACTAGAGTGAAAAGTGGGAGAGCAAGCGGCCTGTTTGCTTTGTAGCCATGACGTGATGCAACAGAGATTGCCATTCTTAACATGGAGCTAAGATGATATCGAGCCATTTAGACAGGTGATAGATAAGAATTAGGGTAAATAAAAACAGTTTAGTTTTCAACGAAAGAAGGCTTTTCATTGGTAAATTTCCACTAATATCAAAAGAAGAAGAATTGGTAGTACTGATAACAGCAACATAAAAGACAAATTCGCCACTAAGCAGCAAATGTGACCATGGGAATACAATGGAGGAAAGAGGTTTGGAAAACCCTGTACAAGTCTCATAAAGATATACCCAATAATTAGTTGAGCTATGGTCATGTGGCAAGATCACTTCAGCATTAAGCAACCACTTTCACAGCAACAAGATTTCTAAAATTCTCATATTGGTTAATATGCTACAAGAACACAGTTTCAAACCTATGGGCTCAATCCTGAACAACTGCTGTTAGTTTCTCTCACAGATGCTGAAGGTCACAGTAAATAAACATAGTTCAAAAGTAGTTGAGTGTTTCCGGTAAGATTATTTTCTGTCTCAGTCCTGTTGCCTTAAAATTACAAAACATAGCTGAAAGCATTTTGTTCACTTTAAGTCTCCCTTCTCTTTTATATTTTTCTGTTTTTTAATTCACCCTTCAAAAAGTCAAAACCTCACGGAGGATAAAAGTTTTAATTTAGGGCACATCTAGATAAGGCTAAGAAATTATCAGATCATAAGATAAGAAATGTATCTACCTATACAAATTGAGTAATGCTACATACAAGCAATATTGCACACCCATATGCGCACCTATACATTCTGATTGATTGCTTTCATATTTTTCATTTTAAATTTAAGTGTTTTATTAAATCTATATTTTCACCTCAGCATTGGTGCACATATATAAGTGCACCAATGTTGCTTGCATTTGGAGTTTTTCATGTAAATAAGAACTGTGCTAAGGCTTCAATGAGAAATCAATCTCCATCAACAGCAAATATACAATAGTAGGTCAATAAGATATCTCACAGCAACCATATGAGAACTGACAGCATATCGAAGAGAAAAATATGAAGGCAATAATTACACCAAACATGCTACAAACCTAAAAAACTAGCAACAGGGAACTCATGAAGGTATGTGGGATTCTCAAAGACTAAAACAATATAGTCATGTGCATTCCCGAAAGGTATAAGATTAGAATATATATACCTGCATGCCAAAACCAAATCTGCCCTCTGGTTGGGACCCACATACTTATACTCAGCCAGAGCATCACAAACAACGTTTAGGAAAGTCTCCCTTCTAACAACAACTGTCTTTCGTCTTTTGTACAATTCAAATGGCACACCCTTACTTCTGTCATCTCTCGCTGCAGCCAAATGGCTGCCTGATTTTATTTTGCCCAGGAAATTACTGGTAGGATAACCATTTACCTTCTCAAGACCTACTGAAGCATCCAACATTGATGTGCTCATTACTTCTGGAAGAGAAGGATCACATGGATTTTCACTTCTTATCAATTCAAAAACTCGTTGGCTTATCTGATGAAAGAAAAGCACTTTCATAAAAGCTCTATTCTATTTAGCAAAGCATGGATTTTTTTTTTTTCATATATAAGTAAAAGAGAGGAGATAAGAAACTCTATAGATGCACATATTAACAAAGCATGGAAATCATTTAAAGAACTCAACCATCCAACTCCCAACAAACAATAAACGTGAACAGAACATGAAGCCAATATTAAGCATTTTAAAAAATAACGGGTAACTCCAGAGTATAACACCAGTTGATCCAATTTGTTATTACTAGTCATAAACTCATGCGATGCACATGAATAACTAATTCATTAAAGGAAAATGACAACATTATAAAATAAATAGGACTGTTGAAAGAGTATCAATGTTAATGTTTTGATTTCTCAAATTTTGTTGAGCAATTTGATCTCTTATCCCCTTATTCCCGCGACGAAACAATTTTGAAACTTTCTAACACTTTTATTCAACATCTAATAAAACATCTTAACTCAAATCATTTCACTACTAATTATAAGATATTTCAAATATCCAAACGAGTTCCTAGGCCTAGTTTGTTTTTACAAATAATCACATCTCATCTCATTTTATCGTTACTATTTTTCTAAATTTCCATATAAAATGAAATAAACAATTCAACTTTTTCAAATTCTAAAATAACTTTTTCAAATTTCAAAACAAAACTAATATTAAAAAAAAGATTATTATAACAATATTTTATTCAATTTTTAATTTTTAGCTTATCCCTTATCCCATCTTATTTATAAAAAGAAACCATGCCTTAAAGACTTTAAAACACAAGTACGGAGATTCAATTCAGCAAGGAGAAATCAACGGCAGAGGAAGAAAACAATAATAATAATAATCATAATAATAATAACAACAATAATAATAATACAAAAAGAATACTTCCACGCATACTAAGAAATTTCCATGGTACAAATTACGTAAGAGGTTCAAGATAATAACAGCCTAAAAAGAATGCTTGGTAAAACATCCCATCAAGGTCTAAAATTTGAGCCCAAACTTCGTAGAGAGCCACAGACAGGGGAAAGAAAGCAGGAAAAAGAAAAGAAAATATCTTTTATCACCAACGAAATTTGTATCGTGTAAAGAATTGGATAGCCTATGCCGCGAATCATTTCAGGATGGACAACTTTTGCATTTGTGGAAAAAATACAAATGGAGCAGAAACGACACTTGAGAATAAGGTGAGAAAGTCAACTATGTCGGTAAACCAATTCATACTCCAAAAATTGTCAAGGGCAAGGATGGTGAACGGATCGGTTCAAAGACGCTAAAAGGACAACAAGAAGGCCAAAAACTTGAGTTCTAAATTTTCTATTTTGAAACAAAAAGGGACAAATCTTCAAGGACAGCATCATACGCTGCAGTTCGATAACAACAGAATCTTGTCAACATAGTCGTGAAAAATAATAATATCATTTTTTTCAGACGTTTGGTAAACCAATTATACTTTTGAAGACTTCAGGGCATGAAACCCAGAAAGTTAACTGGAAAAATAACATGCAACCCAAATCTATCAACCCAAATAACCTACTAAACCACATGAAAGCACAAATCCACCACCTTAAACCCGAATAATTTATAAGAAGAGATTTTAATACGAAATAATTTTAATAAGAAAATATGAAATGTTAGCAAAAGCAAATAATCGAAAATCATAACCTACCTTAAACGCATGTCGAGCTTTACATCCCATGAGCTGCAGAGTGCTCTGCAGAACCGGACGCGTGTACCTAAACGACTCTCTCTCTTTCTCTCGCTTGTCTTCTACATCCTCCACCACTATGTACAGAACTTTAGCCACCTCCGCCATTACCTAGAGAACAGATTCAAATTTAGATTCAATACACATAAATCCACACAGAAAAAACACCAAAACAAAGCTATCATGCACGCCAGATAGAATAACAAAATTATACAGAATCCTTAGTTCTTGTTCACCAAATTTGAACGAGAAAGCGGAAGAACGAGAGAGAAAATATAGAGACGGGGAGATTATAATAAGAGAAAAAGAATTCGACGGCAATGCCGAGGAATCCTGCGAGCAATGCGAGAGGCAGGAACCGGAGGCGGAACAAAGAGAGACGGTCGAACCTGGGTAAAAGAAATCGAAGAACTCTCGACGGGGTTTTGATGGGAAGTAGAAGAATGGAAGACTAGGGTTTATAAGGCGCGACGATCCGCCATTTGAAGCGCATGGCGTCGCAACACGACCTCGGCATTCTGTGTCACCTGGCCTCCACGCATCGCGCCGAGCGACCCTCCACGAGTCCCTCTCTCGCACTCTTTCGCTCTCTATAAGAAAAAAGAAAATATCGAATGACGGATTTCACCCCGGCTCCGTGACAGAAACTTCAATCCGAAGTTCTGTGAGTAATTACTGATTAAATTATTTATTATTTTTGACAAATTTTAGATTTATGAAAAATCTTTGTTGGAATTTGTTAAGGAAAAAGGTTTATAATAATTATTGTCAGCCATATTTAGTTAATTTTATAAATTAAATATTTAAATAAAAATTACTTAAAATGAGATACGGTTATTAGATGACATAATATAATAAGTATAATAACATTTTTATAATATTAATTAATTATTTAATTCTGTTTAAATATTAATTAATGGCCACTTCCTTTACTATTAAATAAAAATAATAATAATAAATAAATAGTAAGAGATAATAGGCTATTTAGATATAATGTGAATGTATCTAGTCGTACTCTTATTTAAATATATACTTTTTTTTGCAAGAATTTTGAATTTTAAACTGAATTTTTTTATATGATTATGGAAGAGTAAATCCTTTATATTTTTAGAAAGAATAATATTTATTACTTTTTTATATAAATTTTGTGTTTATTTTTAAATACACTATATATATAGACTCTAGTTTATACCATAAAATGTCATTGGTCATTCCTCTTTAAAAATCTCATGCACATCAAAGGACAAAGGAAGTTGATTTGAAAGGCCAAAAAAAAAAATGGAGAAGGTGAAGGACTTAAGTGTGTCGGGACCGGGCACAACGATCAAGGATTGGGGCAGGTCGTAATATTAATTAGAGCAATAATTAGGTAGTGGGGTTGAATGTGCAGAGGATGTTTCCGTGGGAATGGACAATAGACATTCGCCTTGCCGTTGGTAATTTAATTTAGAAAATTGTTATTATGTTAATTTTGTTATAAAATTAAAATAAAAATTATTATTGTAAGAGAATTTATTGTTAAAAAAATATTTAGAACTCTATATTTTTCAATAACTGAATTTTTCTTCTTATTTTCTTTCTTTCTTTCTCTCCTTTTTTTTTTTTCTTTTTTTCTTCTTACTTGCTTTTGATACTTGTGTATACAAATGTTCTCAAGCTCTCTATTTGAGAGCTTGAGATGTATTCAAATAATGCAAAAAAGAAATTGGGGGTAGGCTAGTGTGAAGTATGGAAGAGGTGAGAGAGTGATGTGGAGAGAGGGGGTCATTCAATATCCCCATAATTAATTTCATAATACTCTCCTTGAATGACCACTCATAAAAAATCTGTCTCGTTAAAACCTTGCAAAAAAAAAACTCAGTGAGAAGAAAAATCAATGGCGAAGGAAAAATAGTACAGTATTCTTATGTACCTCCAAGTGTTTTAAGATTGTCTCACAAGGAAAACCCAGTGAAACAAAACCTCAACGAAAGAAAAAGAATACAATCAGCATAAGTGTTCAGGACATTTACTCCCCCTAAAAAGTGTATAATAATAGATCTTTGAGTTTTCGCATTCTAATGTTCTGCATAATCTTCTTGGATGCAGTTAATAATGCATTTGTGAATAAACCTGTCAGATTATCACTTGATCGTATCTGCTTGACATCAATTTTACATTTCTCTTGAAGTTCGTGAGTATAAAAAAATTTAGGTGAAATATGTTTGGTTCTGTCACCTTTGATATATCCTCCTCTAATTTGAGTGATACAGGCAATATTGTCTTCATATAAAATTGTTAGGCTATCATTGATCATGAGAAAACCACACTTTTCTTGGATATGTTGGATCATTGATTTCAGCTAAATACACTCTCGACTTGCTTCATGAATAGCAATAATCTCTGAGTGATTTGAAGATGTGACAGATAGTATATGCTTGACAGATCTCCATAATATGACAGTATCTCCATAAGTAAATAAATATCTAGTTTGAAATCTACTTTTGAGTAGATCTGAAGAATAACCTACATCTGCATACTCAATCAATTGTGAACTTGATCTACGTTGATAAAATAATCTCATATCAACCGTATCATGAAGGTAACGAAGGACATGTTTAATACCATTTCAATGCCTTCAAGTTGGTGCAAAACTATATCTTGCAAGCAGATCAACTAAAGAATGTAATATCAGGCCGAGTGCAATTTGTAAAATACATCAAAACTCCAATTGCACTAAGATATGGTACTTCAGGATCAAGAATTTCTTTATCTTCACCACAAGGACAGAATGGATCATTTTTCACATCAAGTGATCGAACAATCATTAGAATACTCAGGCGATGAGATTTGTCCTTATAAAAGTGTTTCAGGACTTTTTCTATATACATGGACTGATGAATAAAAATTTCATTTGGCAAGTGCTCGAGCTGCAGGCCGAGACAAAGTTTTGTTTTACCAAGATCTTTCATTTCAAATTCATTCTTTAAATATGTAACGGTTCTTGAGATCTATTCAGGAGTTTCCACAATATTTAAATCATCAACATAAACCGCAATAATGGCAAAGCCGGATTCTGATTTCTTAATAAAAATACAAGGACATATAGGACTATTCTCAAATCCTTCTTTCAATAGATATTCACTTAAGCAATTATACCATATGCGTCCGGGTTGCTTTCACCCATATAAAGATCTTTGAAATTTGATAGAGTACATATTTCTAGATGTACTTGTAGATGCTTCAAGCATTTTATATGCTTCAGACATTTTATATCCTTCAACGATTCTCATATATATGTCATGGTCTAAAGATCCATATAAATATGCAGTGATCACATCCATCAACCGCATCTCTAATCCTTCTGTAACAATAAGACTAATCAAAAATCTGAATGTAATTGCATCCATAACGAGAGAATATGTTTATTCATAATCAATCACGGGTTTCTACAGGAAACCTTGTACGACAAGTCGTACTTTATACCACACAATTTCATTTTTCTCATTACGTTTTTGTACAAATACCCACTTATATTCAACAGGTATTACATCCTTTGGTGTTTGGACAACAGGTCCAAATACTTTTCGCTTTGCTAGCAAGTTTAATTTAGTTTCAATAGTTACTTTCCATTTTGGCCAATCATTTCTACGTCGATATTCTTCGACGGTTCTTAACTCATTTTCTTCATTACTTCTGGTAATGTCAAGAGCCATTTTATATGAAAATATGTTGTCGACAACAGTTTTATTTCTATCCAGAATTTCTCCAGTACTCATGAAATGTATTGAGATCTCATTATTTTCAGGTTTCTGTTCATCTTCAGGGGAAAACATTTCATGAAATACCTATTCAGGAGGTCTATTTTTAGGAGATTTTGGGATAGAAGATTTGACATATTTAGGAGTATCAACTATATTTGTAGTCTGTATTGTAGGTAGGTTCTTCAGAAATACCAAATTCATTTTGTATCTTTTTCTTTCGAGAAATTTTGTCTTATGCACTAATAGGTTTTCCACGCTTCAAGCATATCTTAGACTCACTTGTTGCTGTTTTGATAATTTATCTTTCAGGGACTTCAATCCTTGTTGGAGCATTAACAGCAAGAATATATGATTTTACTATACTTTTAGTGTCAGTAAATGCATCCGATAATTGATTTGCAACACTTTGTAAATGAATAATCATCTGACCTTCCAGTTTACATTCATTTGTAGGAGGATCAAATTGAGAAATGACTTTATTATCCCAAGTAATTTCTTGTCGTACTTCAGGCACAAACTTTTTATTACCCATTAATGAAAAAGTGGATTCGTCAAAGTGATAATCTTCAAAACGTGCTTTAAATATATTCTCTGTAAGGGGCTCAAGGTATCTAGTAATAGATGGAGAATCAAAACCAACATATATCCCAAGTCTACGTTGAGGGCCCATTTTTGTACTTGTGGATGTGCAATTGGAACATATACAGCACATTTAAAAGTGCAAAGATGAGAAATATTTGATTGTTGACCAAATGCAAGATGTAATGAAGAATATTTATGATATGTAGATGGTCTAATACAAATTAAGGATGCTGCATGAAGTATAGCATATCCCCAAATGGAAACGAGTAATTTTGATTTCATAAGTAAAGGTCTAACGATTAACTGAAACCTTTTGATCAAAGATTCAGTTAGACCGTTTCTAGTGTGTATATGAGCAACATGATGTTCAACATCTATTCCTATGACATGCAATAGTTATCAAAAATTTGAGACAAAAATTCGCCTGCATTATCCAATCAAATAGTTTTAATTGCATACTCAAGAAATTATGCTCGTAGTTTGATTATTTGAGCAAGAAGTCTAACAAATGTAACATTTCTAGTGGAAAGTAGACAAACATGTGATCATCGACTTGATGCATCAATTAAAACCATAAAGTACTTAAATGATCGACTTGATGGATGAATAGGCCTACATATATCTCCATGAATCTTTTGTAAAAATGATGGAGATTCAATAGCGACTTTTAAGGGAGATAGTCTAATAATCAAATTACCTTGGGAACATGCAGAGCACGGATATTCATTGGGTAATAGAATCTTTTGACTCTTTAAGGATTGTTTATGTGAATTATCAATGATTCGTCTAATCATTATTAATCCCAGATGTCCAAGGTGATCATGCCAAGTCATAAATACTTTGGGGTCAATGCACTTCTGGTATACTACCACATATGATTCAATTGTTCTCATCTTTGTATAATACAATCCAGAAGAGAGAGCAAACAGTTGAGTTTTTGGTCCGATACTATTTTAGTAATAAAAAAATGATTTTTACTGCCTCCATTGATCATTTCAATATGGTAATCATTACGACGTATATATTTGAAACTTCATAAATTTCTTCTAGATTGTGAAAAAAATAAAGCATCATCAATACAAAATTTGATGCCATTAGGTAACACAATATAAGCTCTTCTGGAGCCCTCAATTAGATTTGATGAACCTGATATTGTATGAATATAGGCTTTACTTAGTGTTAGATTTTGAAAATATTTCTTATTTTTGAAAATTGTGTGAGTTGTAACACTGTTAGCCAGACATACATATTTATCATTCAACTCAGAGATAAAAAGCTCATCAATGTGATCCATAATTCTACAAAATATACAAAATTTTTGTTACAAATAATAAAAAAAATACATTAATTGGGAGGAACACTTCCATCTCCAATCAAGTGATCAATTTTACCATCAGGATTTTCAAAAAAATCAGAAACATCAAAATGAGTGATATCTATATTTAATGAATCATCTGATGGTTCTACTAAATTTATTTCAACCATTTTATTCTTTCCTTTAATAGATGTTTGACATAAATCTATTAAGTGTCTGGCCGTACAACAGGTGCATAACCAATGTCCAATCATACTACATCTATGACACACATTTTCACCTTTCTTTGAAGAATTATTTTGGGGGTTTTTACCCCTTTCTGAGTTGTATCACTTCTGGTGATACGGTATATTATTATTATCCCTTAAATATATTGTCACTTTAGGGACCAATATTTCTATAATTTCTCCTACCACTTCCACGCCACCGATTTCTTCTAAATGATGTACCATTCGATTTTGGGAATGATGCAAACTTATTATCATTCACTTCAGGGAATGATATTGAGCCAGTAGGGCGTGTTAAAGAAAATCATTGCTTTAACACGGTCCTGCAAGGACGCTTGATTTCGTTTCTTTAATTGTTTTTCTAAGGTTCATAGCATCCAGATGGATTTCAGCATCAAGGATTCAGGATAAATAATTTTTTCCAGATATATCAAGAGTAACGAATTCCAATTTTGTAAGATTTGCCAATTTTTGAAAAATAAGACCACTAGCTTCAGAATTGATAGAATTGTCATGCTGATAACGTGTTATAAAACTAAAATAAAAACTATTATTACAAGAGAAAATATCTAGAACTCTTTATTTCTCAAGAACTGAATTTTTCCTCTTCTTTTCTTTCTTTCTTTCTCTCTTATTTCTTTCATTTCTTTTCTTTTCTTTTCTTTTCTTTTCTTCTTCTTACTTGCTTCTGATACTTGTGTATACAAACGTTCTCAAGCTCTCTATTTATAGAGAGCTTGAGGTGTATTCAAATAATGCAAAGGAAAAATTGGGGGGCAGGCTAGCGTAAAGTACGGGAGAGGTGAGAGAGTGATGTGGGGAGGGAGGGCCATTCAATGTCCCCACAATTGGTTTCATAATAAACTTCATTTAATATTTTTTATATTTTAATATGTTTTTATTTTTTATTTTACTTAATAATTAAGAAAATAATTATTAATGTATTAAAATTTTTTTATATTTTTTTAAAAATATTTTAAAATGATAAAAAGATGATGATAAAAAAATAGAAAAAAATTATTTTTTTTGTTATTTTTCTTTTTATATATTTTTAATCTATTTAAATATTTTTAAAAAAATATAAAAAAATATCAATACACTAATAATCACTTTCTTAATTATTAAATAAAATTAAAAATTAAAAAAAATAAAAAATAAAAAATGTCAAATAGAGTGGATATTGTAACATTACCCTTTAATTTAAGGTTGTTTTTGTTATCAAATGAAACAATGTCACAACCCATTGTATTGTCCTAGATTATCATGATATTCTCGATCCCCCACAATGAGGCTGGGGCTGGGGCTGGGGCTGGGGCTGGGGCTGGGGCTGGGGCTGGGCTGGGCTGGGGTCGAGATGGGGTGGACTCCCATCCCTCAAAACTCTTGCCCGGCCCCTATTGTTATATAATATTATAAAAATAATTTATATAAATTATATTTAAATAATTATAGATATATTAGAAGTTATAAAAAAAACTCTCCATGTATCAAATAAGTTCATTTCGCCATTGTGAAAAATGGCATCGATTTGTGTATGAGAGGTTTTTATTTTTTAAAACAACCTAGTGTCAAAACAGTGCCATTATACATGATCACAAAATAGCATCATTTGATGCTGGGTGTTTTAAACTCTTAGGAACCCCTCTCACTTTTTTGAATCTCTCCAATCTCCTTCTACCCCTCACCCCTGCAAGATTTCTCTCTCTCTCTCTTTCTTCTCTCTTTGTCTCTCCAAATCTCCATAATTGCAGGGGTCCAACTTGCTTCCATTTATGAGTCTCGTCGCCTCCATTGCCTTCTAATGTCGCAATTGCTCCTTGTGCCTCTAGCCAAAGATATGTCCCGAAGACCCATTTCATTTCAACTCTTTTGTTTTTCATAATTTGCCACTCCAACTACCATTGAGGTATGTGAGGGGGCGGACAGATAGGGGTCCACCCCCGTAGCCTGATACCTAGATAGGGTACTCTGCCTCCATACGGACTGGGGTGGGCTCTCCCTGCCTGGGATGGGTATCACCGCTAATTTTTATAATAGTTATATTCATACGGTAAAAATCTACAAGAAACCTATTCGTCGTTTATTTTTTATCATATTTAATTATTCTATAATATGATAGTAGATAATTACAGATTATTTGTTATATTTTATTTATAAAATGATATCTTTCTATTTTTAAAATGATATTATATATAAATTTTAAATAGATAAATATCATACAAGCACATTTATGAACGAACGAAATGTGCTGAAAGAGAGAAGATAAACGGATACATTGAGGTGAAGTTGATCCCCATTAATGTTGCAAAGTGGCCGTCGAGGTCTATGAAATATGAACCTCATTACTTTTTATGTTTTGTGCAACAGAATATTCTATGAATGTTTATTTAGCAAAATAATAATAATAATAATAATAATAATAATAATAAAGTAATCGTTCAAAAAGTTTGCTCCTTTATCACCTAGATGCTTTTCTTCCATCCTTCTTTTTATTTGATTCTCTCTGTCTTTACGTCCCTTCACATACATGTCCACATGGATCAAGTCGTTTAGAACTGATTTAAGGTGGGAAGTTACCTACATAAGTGAGTTTTGCATTATTTATTTAGTATTAAATATTGCGTGCAATATTTGTTGGAGTATTCAAAATATAGATGAATTAGAGTTAAAATCTCAAATAGCCAAACAAAAGGCTTCAACTGCTAGTTGACACAGTTAAATTAGTTGAGCATCATGCCAAATGTCAATAGTTGATTAGTATTATTGATCAACTTCAATTGTATAAATAGAGTCACTTTGTACAGAAATAGATTATCTCATTAAATGAGAATTACTCAGTTTTTCAATCTAGATACATTTCTCCAATTCTTTGTTTTTCCTTTTACCATTCTATACAATTTCACATGGTATCATCAAGAATAAACACTTTTTCGATGCTTTCTTGATCTTTCCTGCTCTAATGGAAAATATTTCTCAGGAGAATGTTTCTTCAGCACACTCACGATCGTCAAATTCTGGCATACAGAATCTTTCTGATGATTCATCCAGCTGCTACTACTTGCATCCGTCTAATAATCCTAGTGCTCTCTTAGTCTCCAAGATATTCACTCGTGAGAATTATATAGCATGGAGTCGATCTATGTCAATTGCTCTAACAATGAAGAATAGAATTGCTTTTGTTGATGGATCTCTGGTTCAACCTATCACTAATGATCCTCATCTTTGTGTTGCCTGGCTAAGAGTCAACCATCTTGTCCTGTCTTGGCTAATGAATTACATTGCCAAAGAAATCCGTGGTAGTCTTCTTTATTTTACAAATGCCTTTGATATCTAGGAAGAATTGAGAACTAGGTATATTCGAAGTGATGGACCAAGGGTTTTCTCTTTGGAGAAATCTTTAAGCTCCATTTCTCAAAACTCGAAATCTGTCACTAAATATTTCAGTGAACTCAAGGCTTTATGAGATGAATACATCAGTTACCGGCTAATTCCCAATTGCAGATGTGGGAATCTCAATCGTTGTTCATGCAACATTTTAAAGAATCTGACAGATCGACAACAATCAGACTATGTAATGAAATTTCTTGCGAGTCTTCATGATTCTTATTCAGTAGCCAAAAGTCAGCTATTGCTTCAATCTCCATTACTATCTATGAGTAGTCTTTTCTTTACTTTTACAAGAAGAGAGTCAAAGGTCCTTGACTAATGTAGTTGGCATTTCCATTGATTCACAAGCAATGGTTGCTGCACAATCATCAACAATAGTTTCAACAAATAATACTCAATTTACAAAGTAGAAAGGAAAGTCTGATGCAATTTACTCTCATTGTGGTTATTCAGGTCATCTTGTTGATAGATGTTTTCAGCTAATTGGATATTCTCCTGGATGGAAGAGCCCAAGAGGAAAAAGATTCAATTCTACACCAACTACAGCCACGAATTTTCAAAGATTGCCCACTGCAAATAATACTATTGTTTTGGAGCAAAATTCAAGTAGTTCCAATATAATTTTTTCTCAAGAACAGATACAAAATCTGCTCACTCTTGCAAATAGTCTTTTTAGCTCAAACATAAATTCCACTACAACTGCTAATGTTGCATCCACTACTAATGTTTCAAGTAACTTCTCTTGTAATATAATTTCTTAATCAAAGAATCAATTTACTTGGAATCTTGATATAGGAGCAATAGATCATATGATTTGTTCTCCTCTTCTATTCAATTCAATTGTTTTGCCTAAAACACTTTCTAAGGTTCATTTTCCAAATGGCCAAACAATTCCAATTATTTTTACTGGATTTGTCAAATTTTCTCCTGATATCACTTTACACAATGCTCTTTATGTTCCATCCTTCAATGTTAATCTTGTATCTGCATCAAGATTAACTAAAGATAAATCAATTGGATTATTTTCTTCAATCCAAATGTATCTTGTAGGACCTCAACAAATGGAGGATAATTAGGCTTGCTGAAGTTCAATCTAGTTTATATCATCTTCAAAAACCATCTGCTCAAGAAAATAATGAAATGCTTTCTAGTTCAATTGGTTTACCTTCTAGTTCTTTAGTTGAATCTTGTACTGTTAATTATGATCTATGGCATTTTCATTTAGGCCATATTCCAACTACAAAATTGCAACTCATAAGTAGTTCTGACTCTTCTATAAAGGCTACTCATAATAGTGTTTGTGAGATTTGTCTATTAGCTACGCAAAAAAAGTTACTTTTTTGTGTATCAAACAGTCAATCAAATAAAGCCTTTCAATTAAACCACATTGAAATTTGGGATTCCTTTTCTATTCCTTCATATTCTGGTTATAGATTCTTTCTTACCATTGTTGATATTACACAAGATTCACTTGGTTATTTCTAATGAAAACCAAAGCAAAAACGCGAGCTATCCTTACCAACTTTCTAGCTTGAGTTCATACTCATTTCAACACTAATATTCAAACTCTTAGATCATATAATGGACAAGAGTTTAATATGCCTGCTTTCTATCAAGAGTATGACATTATTTATCAATCATCATGTGTTGAAATACCTGAAAAAAATGGAAGGTTGAAAGAAAATATCAACACTTGTTGAATGTAGCTAGATCTCTCATGTTTCAGTCAAAACTACCCTTATCTTACTGGACAGATTGTATATTAACAACTACATATATGATAAATCGTACTCCATCATCTATTCTAAATAATCAAACACCATACCATCTTTTATTTCAAAAGCCACCAATCTACAACTATTTCAAAGTCTTTGGTTGTTTATGTTTTGCTAATATAATCACAAGCAACTTAGGCAAATTTAAGCCAAGAGCCACAAAATGTATTTTCCTTGGTTACCCACCAAACATAAAAGGGTACAAAGTACTTGACTTAACAACTTTCAAAACCTTCATTTCTCGAAATGTAGTTTTTCATGAAACTATATTTCCTTCTATTCCAAATTCAGTTCAAACTCCTTTTGTATTTCCAAATTTTCCCCAAATATATGAACCAACACTGCATTCCAGACAAGTCAGTTTCTATAACTTCTTCTCCTACAAATTTTGTTTCTACATCTTCAATTCTTGAAATTCCTAAAATTCCAATTTCTGTAAACAATGATACTAATAGTCTTAGAAGATTTGAAAGAACTAAGCATTTACCTAAATACTTGCAGAATTATTATTGGGGTAATATGACTAAGATTTCTTCAACATCTCAAGCACTTTCAAGCTGCTCTTAACCTGGTGAGCCTCATTCTATATTTTCTTTCTTATCTGATTCCAAATTGTCACCTAAACATAAAGCTTTCATTTCTGCCATATCATCCACTTTTGAACCCAAAACTTACAAACAAGCCAACTCAATTTCTCATTGGCAAACTGCCATGACCGATGAGATTAAAGCTCTTGAGCATAATAAAACTTGGGATCTTGCAAGTTTGCCGCCAAAAATTGCTATAGGTTGTAAGTTGGTATATCGAGTGAAATTTAAGGCCAATGGAACTGTTGAAAGGTACAAGGCTAGATTAGTAGCCAAGGACTACATTCAACAAGAGGGACTTGATTTTTTTGACACCTACTCTCCTGTTGCAAAGATGACAACAGTTAGAGTTCTTCCGGCATGGAGACTTAAATGAGGAGGTTTATATGCAATTGCCACAAGGATTTTCAACTCCAAATGAGCCTCAAGTTTGTAAACTCAAAAATAGTTTATATGGTCTGAAACAAGCTTCAAGGCAGTGGTTCTCAAAGTTGTCTTCATTTTTGCTAAAATTTGGTTGCAGTCAAGCAAAATCAAATTCAAGACTTTTTATCAAATAGACATCAACTAGTTTTATGGCTCTATTAACCTATGTTAATGATGTTATAATAGCATCCAATAATCTTGAAGAAATAGCTACTGTGAAAAAGTTTTTCATGAATCTTTTACTATAAAAGACTTGGGTGAGCTGATATATTTTTTAGGCATTGAAATGGCCAAATCAGTCGAAGGTATTGCCTTATGCCAACGGTAGTATGCTCTAGACATATTGGAAGACACTGGTTTCTCTAGCTCTAAACCAGTTGGTTTTCCTATGGAATCAAATATGAAACTCGGTGCTAATGATCCAAGTCTGTTACTATCTGATCCTGCATCCTATAGAAGACTTATTGGTAGACTTCTTTATCTAAAAATCACAAGACCAGATCTATCATATGCAATACAAGCTCTCAGCCAGTTTATGTCTAACCCTCATACAATGCATCTCCAAGCTGCAGAGAGAGTCCTTCAATAAATTAAGGCAACACCAGGTCAAGGCTTACTCCTAAAGGCTTCATCTGTTTTGCATTTAAAGGCATATTCTAATAGTGATTGCGGTGGATTGCGGTGGGTGCATTGACACTAGAAGAAGTGTCACTGATTTTACATTCTTCATAGGAGATTCTCTTGTCTCTTGGAAATCAAAAAAGCAACATATTGTACTAGGTCCTCAACAAAGTATGTACATAGAGCATTAGCTTCCACAACTTGTGAACTTCAATGGTTGGTTTATCTGTTGGCTGATTTGAACATATAGCATCCTCAAGCTGCATTGCTATACACAGATAGCAAGTCTACCTCAAAAATTGCTTCCAATCCAGTACACCACAAAAGAACAAAACACATACAACTAGATTGTCATCTGGTTAGGGAAAAATTGCAAGAGGCTTTGATAAAAATCATCTACATTCCTTCAAAGTACCAACTGTCAAATATACTATAACCAAACCTCTCGAGTCCCTTAATTCTCATCATCTTATTGGAAATATGGGAACGATAAATATTCATTCTCATCTTGAGGGGGGTGTTGGAGTATTCAAAATCTAATAGATGAGTTAAGAGTTAAAATCTCAAGTAGCCCAACAAAAGGCTTCATCTACTAGTTGACAGTTAAATTAGTTGAGCATAATGCCAATTGTCAATAGTTGATTACTATTATTGATCAACTTCAATTGTATAAATAGAGTCACTTTGCATAGAAATAGATTATCGCATTGAATGAGAATTACTCAGTTTTTCAATCCAAATGCATTTCTCCAATCCTCTATTTTTCCTTTTACCATTCTGTACAATTTCACAATATTGATCCCTTTCTCCGATGAGACTTTTCCTTCTCTCTATGTGAAACTCTCCTCTAATACCCCAGCCTCTTCCAAACCCTAAACTGCGTAGTCGGCTCCTCTGTCCCTCTTCTCTCCTTCGTTTCTCTCTCTCCTATCTAGTTTTCTCTTCTCTTTTCTTTTTTAAGTGTTTTTTGCAAGGCTAAGCATGGCAGAAGGCTAGTATGTTGCTCTTCGACGATCGACAACAACCACGCACCCTACTGCAAGCTTTTGAAGGCGTCGATATGTCGGATGAGTGAAGTATTATGCCAAACGGTGTTGGCGTAATCCACACGTGCCGTCTGAAGCAGACACGCAAAAATCCTCGTGCCACTTTAGAGGGTGCTTCTCTGTCTTTCTGCATCCAACGCCACCAATTGCCTTAGATCCAACTGATCACGATACTCTTATGGTGACGAGTGGTTCTCACTCGCCATCACAATCCCGTATTTTGTGTTTTTATTTTTCTCTAAAGTTGAAAATACGGATCTATATCTTTTCAAGATGTATTTTTGTTTTTCCCTATATTTTATTTTCTGTTATGTCTTTAGTTTTAGAATAAAAAATAAAAACAAAAAACCTAGTCTCTTGGATTGTCATCCATAAAGTGAGTCTCTTGAACTTGTGTCCATAGAGTATGTCATTTATACTGTCTTAGATAGAGTGTGGGGTTTGTTTAATTTTGTTTTGGAAAGAGTTGTGCTGTCTCTCGGATAGTGTTCTGTAAAGGTTTACAGTATGGGCTAGACCATATCAGTTATAGTTGTGTACTAGAGAGCTATTAATGTTGTAGTTGACTTGTAATATATATTTCAAGTCTAATTATAATATCCATTATTAATGAAGGCGAATACAATATGCTTTTACCAATAAATAAATAAATAAATTGCGTGCAAAATTTACTGAAATAGTTATAAATTTTGTAGAATTCATTTTATGTGTTTCTCTCTCTCTTCCACTCTAATAAGATCAAAAGCTCGAATAAAAAATCTAAGAAGTTCAAATTCACTTGATGATTATGGTTTATTAGGTGTGACAAGATGATTTCCGTAAGGAGCTTTATGCATCCTGTGGCGCTATATGAAAATGCAAGGGAAGCTCATCTAAGTAGATAGGGGTCGGTGTGGTGGTAAGAGACTGACTGCACCCAATAAATTTTAGCATCCATGATGAATCACTGGGTTCGTTGGGTGATAATGTGATCTCAAATTGCCGGAGATAGTTTGGTACAGATATATACATTCTTCACCAAACAAACAATTTATTTCATATTATATAACCTCATTTTTTCATCTTAATTGAGCATGTTTATTAATAGGACTTTTATTATTATTCTATCAATGCAATAATAAATAAATTATTGATGAAAATCATTACTTTTTCATCTTCTTAAAGAGATTAAACATATTTTACCATACTTCATATATCCAAATGCATGTTTAAAATCCACAAAATCTATTCAAACATCTTAATTTACTACTATTCACATATAAATTTTAATCATCTTTGATACTTTTAACATTCAAATAAAGTCTAAAATTATTTGTTGTATGGATCTCACAATGGTAGAAGAAGTGAGAGATGTGGAAGCATATCATTTTTTTAGGGATCTATGCCAGATTATGAAAAACGATAAAAATACAACATATTTCTTCCAACTCTTTAATAAGGAGTGCATACCACATGCACATGGAAATGATGGAACAACGAGGGGACAGGCTTCGAGCAGCACAAAGATTTCTTATCCACACTTTGGAATCAAAAGATCCCTCCAGCTGACAAAATTTTCCTATGGAGAGCAGCTCATGACAGTCTCCCTGCTTGCCTGAATCTTTTCAAGAAGAGAATGGATTGAATTTTGGTGTCCCCTGCACTCTCGCTCGAGAAAAGACACCTCCAGCTCGAGCGAGATTCAACCCGAGAGTTCACCCGACCCTCGCTTGACGTCCAGTTCAAGCGAGATTCAGGTAGAGACTTCGCGAGACCCTCGCTCGACTTCCAGCTCGAGCGAGTCTGACCTAAAAGTGTTAGCTCGAGCGAGATTAACTCTCGCTCAAGCAAGATCGCATAAATATAAATATCGCGATCTTCATTTCTGCTTCTCACCGTGTGATTTCTCCCTCCCCTGTTTTCGCCCCCGACAAACATAGCATCCCTCTAGCTTCATTTCTTCATCATTTCTTGAGTGATTGAGTGTAAACATATGAGGATTAAGTGTATACACGTGAGGTGAGTGATTTCTTTTGTAAGAATTGTTTGATTCTCTCTGTGTGTACTACATTTGATTATAGTGAAGTTTTGAGACCAACCCTATTATGGATGTAAGCTCAGTTGAGTTGAACCACTTAAATCTAGTGCTCTGTGTTGTCTTTATTGTTTTACTTCTCTTAGTTGCTACCGCTGCATTTGTTTTCATATCTTTGTTGTTTGTTTTATCGTTTTATTCCCAACAAACTAGTATCAGAGCTATCTAGCTCTGTAAAGGACTAAAGGGATGAACACAACAAGATTTGAAGTATAGAAGTTTGATGGACAGAATAGTTTCAGTTTGTGGCGCTTGAAGATGAACGTTTTGTTGTGCTAGCAGGGGTTATTCAAAGTTTTAGAAGAAAGGCCTGCTAATTCTCTAGCACCGTCTAAGAAAGATGAAGAGAAGGTACACAATACTATTTTATTGTCATTATCTAATGGAGTATTAAGAGAGGTAGCTGAGGAAGAGACTGCTGAAGGTCTCTGGAACAAGCTTGAGAGCTTGTACATTAAGAAATTTCTTACTTACCAGTTGTATTTAAAACAACGGTTATATACACTCAAGATGAATGAGGGTTCGTCAGTTACTGAACACTTAGATGAGTTTAATAAAATTGCTATGGATCTTAGAAATGTTGACATCAAGGTTCATGATGAAGATCAAGCTTTAATTGTTTTGTTTTCATTACCTGCATCATTTGAGAATTTTGTTAATTCTATGCTATATGGCCGAGATGCCATCTTCTTAGCGGATGTGAAGTCAACTTTGAACTCAAAGGAATTGAGGAGTAGGTACAGTGATAAGGATAGTGAAACTCAAGCTAGTGGGTTGATTGTCAAAGACTCCTCCAACAGAGGACGATCTAGTGATAAGGGCTCAGAGAATGGCAGAGGGAAGTCTTGGGGGAAATCAAAGTCCAAGTCCAACAAGAAAAACATTAAGTGTTATTACTGCTAGAAGTTTGGACATTACAAGAATGAGTGTATAAAACTGAAGAAGAAGGAGGAATCTACAAGTTCCTCTAATGCTATCAGTGTTGCTGATGATTCTGATGGCTCAGACGTAGTTCTTACAATTAGTGACTCAAGCAATCGGTTTAGTGACAAGTTGGTCATGGACTTAGCTTGCACTTTTCACATGTGTCCTAAGAGGGACTGGTTCATGACTTATGAACCAGTCAACAGTGGTTCTGTTTTGTTGGGAAACGACACAGCTTGTAAAATTACAGGAATTGGCTCAGTGAAGATAAAGATGTTTGATGGGATAGTTAGGACATTGTCTAATGTCTGGCACATTCCAGACTTGAAGAAGAATCTTATCTCCATGGAGGCTCTTGATTCTTTGAGTTTTAAGTACACGGGACAAGGTGGAGTACTGAAAGTCAGCAAAGGCTCCATGATTGTTATGAAGGGAGATCAGACAGATGGTCTCTATTTCCTCCAAGGCAGTACTGTCAGTGGTGAAGCTGCAGTATCAGTATATGATGAGATAGAGTCAGATGTCACTCATTTATGGCATATGAGACTGGGCCATATGAGTGAGAAGGGGATGTTTATCCTCAGTAAGCAGAGGTTGTTAGGAGGCAAGAATCTTGGCAAACTTGACTTGTGTTAGCACTGTGTGTTTGGCAAACAAAGCAGGGTCTAGTTTGCAATGGGGTCCACAGCACTAAAGGTACAGTGGACTACATTCATTCGGACCTTTGGGGTCCATCCTCAGTTCCATCAAAAGGTGGAGCAAACTACTTGCTTATTTTGATTGATGATTACTCACGAAAGGTGTGGGTTTATTTTCTGAAGTAGAAAAGTGATGTTTTCAAGAATTTCAAGCAGTGGAAAGTTCTGATTGAGAACCAGACTAACAAGAAGATTAAACGGCTTCGGACTGACAATGGAATGGAATTTTTTAGTAGTGACTTTGAGGAGTTTTACAAGAATGAAGGGATTGTCAAACATCGTACAGTTAGGCACACTCCACAACAAAATGGGGTAGCTGAATGAATAAACTGAACCCTATTAGAACGAGCACGCAGTATGCTCTCAAATGCTGGCCTGACTAAGGACTTTTGGGCGGAAGCAGTCAACACAACCTGCTTTTTGGTGAACCGCTCTCCAGCCACAACTATTGGTCTGAAGACACCTAATCAGGTATGGTCTGATGCACCTAGTGATTATTCAAATTTGAAATTTTTTAGTCTTGCTTATTTTCATGTTAATGATGGTAAGCTAGAACCTAGGGCAAAGAAATGCATATTTATGGGATATGCTACTGAGGTAAAGGGATATAGGTTGTGGTATACTAATCCAAAGTCACCCAAATTCGTGATTAACAGAGATGTTGTTTTTGATGAAAAATCTATGCTTAATCCGAGAAAGGAGATTCCTGTGTCTACAGGGAAGAAGGTGGAGCTACAACAGACTTTATAGAGGACGCCGCCTGACTCTCAGGATCATGCTATAGCTGATGAGTATGATTCTGAGTCTGAGACTGAAGCACCGGTTGAGGAGCAGTACAGTATAGCTTCTGGTAGACAGAGGAGGCAGATCAGACCACCTCAGAGATATGCTCTAGTAGACATGATTATGTATACACTCGCTACAGCAGAAGAAATTGTTGGGCAAGAGCCCTCTAGTTACTTAGAGGTTGTGAAGAGTACCGAGTTTGCTCAGTGGTGCTCAGCTATGACCGAAGAAATTGAGTCTCTTCACAAGAACCAAACATGGGATTTGATCAAGTTACCAGCAAAGACTAAGGTTGTTGGCTGTAAATGGGTCTTCAAGAGAAAATAGGGAATCCAGTCTGAGACAAATTTAAGATACAAGGCACGCCTAGTTGTTAAAGGCTACAGTTAGAGAGAGGGGATTGACTTCAATGAAGTGTTTTTTCCAGTTGTAAAACACAGTTCAATCAAAGTTTTACTAGCCATCACGGCTTTGTATGACCTGGAGCTTTAGCAGCTTGATGTGAAGACAGTGTTTCTATATGGTGAGCTTGATGAGACTATCTATATGCGTCAATCAGAGGGATTCATTGTTGAAGGCAAAGAGGATCGGGTTTGTAGACTGAAGAAGTCTTTGTATGGTTTGAAGCAGTCGCCTAGGCAATGGTATAAGCATTTTGATTTGTTTATGATTGATCATAGTTATTTGAGCAGTAGTTATGATTGTTGTATGTATCATAAACAATTGCCTGATAAGTCTTTCATTTACTTATTACTTTATGTTGATGACATGTTTATAGTTGCTAAAAGCATAGTTGATGTTGATTTGATGAAAACTCAACTTAGAAATGAGTTTGAGATGAAAGACTTAGGTGTTGCTAGGAAGATTTTGGGAATGGAAATCTACAGGGATAGGAAAGCTGGGAAGTTGTACTTGTCCTAGAGAAAGTATATAGAGAAGGTTTTTGACAAGTTTGGAATGTCTAACTCCAAACCTGTAAGCATGCCGTTGGCGTTGCATTTTAGACTTTTAGCTTCCCTATCTCCCTAGACAGATGAGGAAGAACAGTCCATGTCAAACGTTCCTTACTCTAGTGCAGATGGAAACATTATGTATGCCATGGTTTGTACCCGTTCAGACATTTTACAGGCAGTAAGGGTGGTTAGTAGGTACATGGCTAAACCTGGTAGAGTTCACTGGCAGGCAGTGAAATGGATTCTGATGTACTTGAAGGGAATCTTGCATTTTGGCTTGATATTTGATAGGGATGTTGATTTTAGCTCTAATGTTGTTGGATTTGTTGATTCTGACTATGTTGGAGATTTAGACAAGAGAAGATCATTGATAGGTTATGTTTTCATATTATGTGGTTCTGCCATTAGTTGGAAAGCAACACTTCAATTAACTGTTACTTTATCAACTACGGAGGCAGAATACATGGTAGCAGCTGAGGCTGTTAAGGAAGCCATTTAGGTGAAGAGGCTGATCAGTGACTTGGGTCTTCAGCAAGAGGGGATGACAGTGTTTTGTGATAGCCAGAGTGCAATACATTTGACCAAAAATCAAATGTATCATAAGAGGACAAAGCACATTAATGTTAGGTATCATTTTCTCAAAGAAGTAGTTGCAGATGGTACTGCGGGCATTCAGAAGATTGATACTATAGAGAATCCAGCAGACATGATGACGAAGCCAGTTGCAGTGCACAAGTTCAAACTTTGTTTGGACTTGGTTGGTGTTCAAAGTATCCACATCCCTTAGGGGATTTTTTGATGGGGTTGGTTTCTTTTATTAACAGATGATTGTTTTTAGCGAGGTTTGGGGGAATTCAAGCCAAGGTGGAGATTTATTGAGAATGGCTTCAATTTTGGTGTCCCTTGCACTCTCGCTCGAGCGAAGACACCTCCAGCTCGAGCGAGATTCAACCCGAGAGTTCGCTCGACCCTCGTTCGACATCCAATTCGCGAGATTCAGGCAAAGAACCTCGCTTGACTTCCAGCTTGAGTGAGTTTGACCTAGAAGTGTTCGCTCGAGCAAGATCGCATAAATATAAATATCACAATCTTCATTTCTACTTCGCACCGCGCGAATTCTGCCTCCCCTGTTTTCACCCCCGACGAACATAGCATCCCTCAAGCTTCATTTTTTCATCATTTCTTGAGTGATTGAGTGTAAACACGTGAAGATTGAGTGTATATACGTGAGGTGAATGATTTCTGTAGTAAGAATCGTTTGATTCTCTCTCTATGTAATCCATTTGATTATAGTGAAGTTTTGAGACCAACCCTACAGTGGATGTAAGCTCAGTTGAGCTGAACCACTTAAATCTGGTGTTTTGTGTTGTCTTTATTGTTTTACTTCTTTTAGTTGCTACCGCTGCATTTGTTTTCATATCTTTGTTGTTTGTTTAATTGGTTTATTCCCAACACACCCCTATGTCCAATATGCCAAAAGGATGAGGAAAGCACCATTCATGTCCTCTGGTCCTGCCTTGCCTCACAAGATATATGGCACCAATATTCCATCTCCCTACAAAAGAAGTCCTCCTCTTAACCCAATCTTAGGGAACTCATCTCTGACATTTTTTTTAAAGGGAAAAGACCTTCTTGAGGAATTCTCTATGGTGGCAAAGAAAGTATGGATGAGGAGGAATCACTTCATTTTCAAAAAGGAACTCAAAGCTCCAAATTCTGTTGCAAAGATGGCTCGGATCTCTTGCATGAAACTTGAGATTTAAACATGGAAGCAGCAACTAAAGCAAAAGAAACACCTCCAGAGCCTACCAGCTAGAAACTACCACCAGAAGGGGTTCACAAACTCAAGTGGGATGCTGCTATCAACAATGACCAAGGCATTATTGGTATTGGCATAATTATAAGGGACAACATAGGAAAAACATTGGCCTCCTCCAAAAATTTCAGAAGACTGCAACTAGACCCTTTCATCGTAGAGGCTATAGGTGCACTGGAAGCAGCTAGTTTTGGAGCTTAGTTGGGAATCCAAAAGACCATCCTTGAAGAGGACTCTAAACAAGTTGTCTTAGCTATTTATAAACGAAAGGAAAATTGGTTGTCTACAGGCATGATACTCGAAGATATCAGGAACCAGCTTACTATGTTTCAAGATTGGGCGGTTACACATGTAAGAAGAGAAGGAAACAAAGCAGCTCACAGTCTAGTTAGAGATGCTTTACTTAATTTTGTATCTTCTGTTGAGGTGGGGCATGACCCTATGTGCACACTTGACCTCTCTTGAGAATCGATTAATGGAAATTATCCTTTTAAAAAAAAGAACTCTTTTATAACCTTATCTTAATTTAAAGCATTCTTCTAAATAATGACATTCCTACAGCAATTTTATAATTTTTTTAAAAAAATAATTTAATTAAGAAATTATAAAATTAAAGCCTGCATTATTACTCATTCCTGAAGGTCATGATGTGATTCCATTCATATAAATGATTTGACCACAGAATAATTTCAAAAAAATTATATTTACAAATTGATATAATTTGGTATGGTACATCATATTATAAAGTTATTTTTATTAATTAAAGTAGATCTGATATATTACACGAAACTATATTAATTTATGAGACTACTTCTATAAAATTTCTTTATAGATATAATACTTATCTTCTACTAATACATACCTTGCAAAATATGGAGTTGAAGTGGATGTAAAATTGGGCAGTTAATAGAAAGATTCCAAAAATTGGGCACATAGCCTATTAAAAGAGGCATTATTAATTAGGCAGTTGAGACAATGTCGATATTGAAAATATTCTACCCTGTATACAACATATTATTATGGCTGAAAGTCAATATTGAAAAAGAAAAAGCATATCTCAAACTTTTTGATATGATATTAAATAATAGGCCTACAAGTAAAACATAAAAGTGGATGTAAAATTGGGCAGTTGATAGAAAGATTCCAAAAATTGGGCATATAGGCTATTAAAAGAGGCATTATTAATTAGGCAGTTGAGACGTTGTCGATATTAAAATGTTCTACCCTGTATACAGCATATTATTATGGCTGAATTTCGATATTGAAAAAGGAAAAGCATCTATTTATCATTTTTTTTTATCATCATTGTCTCAAAGTTTTTGATATAATATTAAATAATAGGCCTATATGTAAAACATAGTAAACAATATCAAATCATATAATGCCACGATGATACTAATAAAAGAGATGATGAGTAGTATTACTCTTACTCATCATCTTTACACCACATATATGCTAAGAAAAAAATATGTGATGTAAAAATGATGAGTAGAATTTATCTTTTTTAATAGAGCATTCGAGTGAAAGCGAGTACTCTTAAACCCTTCAATTATAAGATGTCACTTATAGGATGCACAATTTTTGTAAAATGTGTGCATTTAGGCCTAAAATAAAATGCTAAAATATAAAATATAAACTTTAAAATCTTTAACCCTAATTATTTTTAAGTCAATTAATTTCATCTCTACTATAGAACCGGATATGAGAGTTTCTTCTCATTTAGCACCTTGCGAATGAAAAAATTATAAAATAATATACATATATTTAACGATATTTTAGACAATATAGCCACTCAAACAAAAAAGCTGACATATATGTTATGGGTCATCTCATTTGACCAATTCTAACTTCTTGATTTGAAATATTTTTATGTTTGAAGTATTTGGAAAAGATTTAGAATAATTATAAATTTATAGTTACATTTTTAATGAAAGCAAAACTAGTGGTGAAAACCAAAGTTCAAACCATCTTTAACCACTATTCTAGCTGCTATCCTGAGAGATAGTCAAAGTAGTCACCATCAATCTAACTACCACTCAGGAGTGGCGGTTAAGATCGTTAAAATTTAGTCAGACTGGTAGTAAGGCAACAAATTTTTTATTTTTACTTTTTATAAATTTGTGTTTTGAATGTATATGTGAGTCTATTTTACTTACGATAAAAATATTGATGTGTCAAATTTCAAACATGCACTGTAACTTTTTTTTTTTCTTTTTGTGCAAGTAAACGAAAAAAGAAACATGAAGGTGCCCTTGACTTCTTATATAGCTTATGACTATTAACTATTAGCCAAAGGAAACATCTATACACTATACTCACATCTCACTTTTATCTCACCATGATAAAATGGCATTGTCTATCAATCTTTACAATTGAACTCCCCATGATGGAGAGCTGTTGGTAGGCTACAACACCCAGGCTGGAGAATTAACCCATGCGGTGAGCAAAACCCAAGTCTTGTTTAAACTCCCCATAGCGAAGGATTGTTGGTGATGATTATGGCAACGAGAGTGGGTGATTGACAGGGAAGATGACTCTATGTGTGTCAAGGGACTCTATGAAGGGAAAGGAGGGAGATGGAATGGGGCGTAGGGAAGAGAAAGGAAATTAATAGATACAAAAGAAATTGACATGGCACAATACCATGTCAGTTTCTAAAATCAGTTTGTGTGACGTTCCCAATTTACATTTGGGTTTTAATGTAAACTGAAGCATCAGGATAGGTAGCACTAGACTACATACCCTTGTACGTATTGGAAATTTTATGCATGCACCTAAACTTACTATTATATGCAATGCATTTTGCAGCAGAAAAGAGTCTACTTCCATGATTTTGCAAAGAGATCTAACTCTTACATAAATAAATCAAATGGCATGAGTAAAACCATGACCTTCATATGGTAACATATTGTATCAAATATTTACATAACCTAGTTAGTTTCAACATATAAACATAACATATCCAACTGTCATCTTATAATCTTACTATCCCACTTGGTCATGTATGTGAGAGATCATTCCATCCAAAAGAAGGGTATTCTGTAGGACCCTCAGGGTACCTCAGAATTTTCTGCGACGTCTGAGTCTAATGACAATTTATCGATTCCTACAATAACGTCTATAAGAAATGATAGATAAAATTTAAAAGAGCAAAATTTCCAAGAAATCTCAGTAAGTACATCAATAACTTAGCAAAAGCATCAATAGTACATATCAATAGAGTGAAACAATAGGTATCATGATAATTTAACATAATACTTAAATCATGAATGCCTTATGCATGTCTTATACGTGACTCATGTACCCTTTTTACATAGTCTTAACCATTTTCATGATTAACTTATATGAATATGGGTACAAAACATTTCATGTCATGCAATGACTTTTCTTAAAATTCTTATCTTTTCTTAAGTCTTGTTCATATATCTGAACATCGACAGGCGTTACGTATCGTCGTCCCTTCTGGGTTTTTATTCTTGTCAATCGTCCGAGTGTTACGTATCGTCATCCTCGTTATGATGAGCCTAATAATATTCAAGTCAATCATATGGGCGTTACGTATTGCCATCTCCGTGATGACGTAAACATACTTATTAGGGCAGTAGTTACGTATCGCCTCTCCCGTCATGACGTAAATATTCTTATTGTAGCGAGCGTTACGTATCGTCATCCCCGCTAGTCATGTCAATCATATGGGCATTACATATCGCCGTCCTCGTAATGACACGACTTCTTATCATTTGACAGATGTTACGTATCGCCGTCCTTGTCGACACATCAGTTATACGGGAGTTACATATCGCAGTTCCTATCATGACGTGACTATTTAAATTTATTATTCTTAATTGTTCCTTTCTTATTCTTATAAATAATCTTATTTTCTAATAAATACATGCCATGCCCCCTTAACATAAAACTTGTCATGCTCTTTGATGTAAAACTTGTGACGTAATGGGACATGCATGTATTCTTAGACATTTGCATGCATGCTTCATACTTAATGTATGTATTCTTAGACATTCGCATGCATGTTTTATGCTTACATGAATCACTTGGCATGTAAAACATATTTAATCAATGCATGGCATAAATAATTCACACCATAGACCACATATCAAATAATACGTAATCAAATTATTTAAAAGAAACATAAAACAAACCAACTCCTATGTGAACCAAGTGTAGATTGAAACTCCAAGTTTTACAAGAGTTCTTTTCTTTTCTTTTTATTCAGCTAATTTCTTATTTTATAGATTTCAAAGGTTCACAAAATTATACTATGACCTCCAAACCCGAAAACTCACTTTATTTGTATTTCCTCTTCATAATTTTTATATAAATATAAATCTATATTTCTCCATAGAACTTATTTAGATGTCAAAAAATAATCAACAAATCAAAAATTTAAATGACAAAACCTAAAATCTCCCAAAAATACTCCATAAGACCGAAATCATGCAATTTCCATTTCCACTTTCTTTTGTCATCTAAACCTCATATAATCTTGTCTAATCTTCCAATCATATCTTAATAAGATGAATTACTATTCCTTAATAAGGTTTCCCTTAATTCCTCATCAGCTAACATGAATCAAAGCTTACTCATCTCATATTAACAATTACTAATATAATTATTTCAAGAAAATAACCATGGCTATAAAACTATCGTTCAAGTAATCTAATGCCAAGGTTAGGTTATTTGGTGTACTTACCACTTTCTCCAAAACTTTTTACTAGCAATTGGACTTGACTTTGGCAATCTCCTTCTCAATGTATCCAAAATGCTTTCTTTTGAGGTTTAGGAGGTGAAAGGATTAAAGGAAGGGTTTTGCTCTCTTTTGCTTAGTGTGGCTGTGTATCTCTCCAAAGGGAAATATGAGAAGTCTTTACACACACACACACACACACACACACATATATATATATAAGCATGAGGGGCGACACCCTTAGGCTTGGAGGGATGGAATAGCTTGATGCAACGGGTTCACTCTCCTTGCCGTGTATGAGATGTCTCACCTCACTTAGACTCATCATCACTCCTAAACCTAGGCTTAGTTGGTATAGATCTTTCATCCAAGGGTCATGTTTGAGCCACCTATAAACATATCTTGATCATTGGTTTAGATAATTTCAGCACAAGAAAGAAAAATAAAATAAAATAAAATCTTGGAATATCTCATATGGGTTGGCTTCGGCCACATCACTTCTCCAAGTGTCACCCAACACTTCTAGGGGCATCACCCTCTTTTTCCACTTGCTCAACCTCTTATTGGAATACTTGGATTATATTTTTAAAACTTGGTTAAGGCAAAATTTGGTAACTAATTGATAATTGGTGTCGACTCCCCCACTTAGGCTTTGGGATCACATGTAAACTGAGACATCGAAGATAAACAACACAAGGAAGTTCACCCATTGTTCTTATCTTAAGTTCAAGCATGCATTTAAAATAAAAGTGGTGAATAGAAAATTTCACAACGAAAAGGTCAAGCCAATCTAAAATTAGGTAAGTATTTAAAATTTTGCCTTACGTCACATGGTATAACTATTGTAGTTCCCAAAATAGCTTCATATCGCTAAATATCATCAAGAGTATCAGTCTCCACAAAAATATATATACTTTTCCAAAACATTGGGAACCATCAAAGTCTAAATAAAACGTAAGTAAATGACATCATCCAAGCGCTGACCTCACGACCGCGTCAAAAGGTGGGAGATCACCAGACCATCAGGGGTCTGAAGAGTCTCTCCGAGTCGCAAAGTCGTCGACGTCATCTTCTCCTACAACAACTTCTATTGCCCCAACAAGGAATAATAGTGAAAATATAAAAGGATGAGATTTCGAGAAACCTCAATAAGTACACAACTATCTCAACAAAATCATTTCGAGCATACATATAAGTGAATAACATACAGAACATGTATCATGCATATGCGACTAATGACTTAGCAAATGCATATGCGACTAATAACTTAGCAAATGCATATGCTCGTGAAGACTTTCATAAAACTTGACTTTCTCTCATTCTTGACACGTATACTTGCTTTTCATAAAAATGGTTCATCATAAACGTAATTCTTTTGACTCATGCTTTAAAACCCTTTTTCGTAAAAAAATTTCAATTCTTTCATCATTTCTTATCTGGGGCGCCATTTACATATTCATATCATTCTTGGGGCTCAAAAGCCATTCTTATCATGACTTCTTATTGGACACCTCATGGTTCTCCTAAGCACCGTGTGTTCCCCGGTAGTTACCGTATCACTTGGCGACCACTCAAGTCTAAATGAAAATGTTACGCATTACCATATCATCAGGTAACCACTCAAACCGAGCGACTACATACCTGTTCTTATAATAGTAAAGCATAAGCCAACATCGTCCTTGGGCACCCATTAACTTTAGGTACGACCACGCTCCGGACACCTCTTCGAGCCATACATGGTTCGCCGACTATTCTTCGTCGACCCAGGGGCTTTCACTCGACTTTTAACACTCTTGAGTGAACAAGGAGTTTTATTAGGACACTACCCCATCCTAGCCTTTGGGGCTCTTATAAAAACTTTAATTCTTTTCTTTTCCTTTGAAAACATGTTTGACTCAAAAACATGATTTTCATGCTTCATGCGTGTGACATGCAACCCTTAGTGCTTAACATGCGAATCATGGAACTAGTTCAAGCATACGTATACTTTGTCATGC
The DNA here is from genome assembly GCA_036559045.1 of Platycarya longipes. Lineage (NCBI taxonomy): Eukaryota > Viridiplantae > Streptophyta > Magnoliopsida > Fagales > Juglandaceae > Platycarya > Platycarya longipes. The sequence continues at coordinate 15,986,553 of CM071802.1, read as the reverse complement.
TCATTGACAAATCACCCATCACATGAATCCATCTATACTTCATATAAAAGCACATAAATGGGCTCAATACACAAAGAGGGGCACTCGGCCTTCACCACTAGGGTTGGGCCGAGACCCTCCAAGACAACTTCCTAGGGTTTTCTTCTTCTATCTTTCTCCATGTACTCACCAAGTCTTGATAAAATTAACTAAACATTTTTAGCATCACTAAGAGGGGTTGACCGAACCCTATAGTCCTTAGGATTAGTATTTTCATCACTTTTCTCTCAACCAAAATAGCATTCTCACTCCTATATAGAAAAACTGAATTTCATGCTAATGGATCTTCTTAGTTTCATGCTTCTTAAAGTCTCTAATTATCCAAGTCAAAATCATCACATGAAAGAATAGTTGATCATTGAAAAACTCAACCTTGAAACCCTTCAAATCCAAAACCCATATATGCACCAAATTAAATTCTTTTCAACTCCAACCATTATTTTAACATGCATGCATTTTGTCACCATTTTTCATACTAATCATACTCTATTTTTCCTTTATAATAAGTAACTAAATCCACCAATAAAAATGTAAATCTCAAGCCTAGAATAATAAAAATGGATTTACAACTAAACATACAAGGCATTTCTTCAAGCAATCTAACCTAGCATCACCAATCATTCAACAAACTTCATCTCAGTCAAGCATGCATTCTTATCACAACATACCTTATCAATATGCTTCATTTTCCCTTTGCATCAAATTAGCTAAAACCACCAACATAATATAATTTCAAGCCTAAAATAGCATATAGACTAAGCATGGATTTGTAACTAAATAAACAAATCCATTCTTCAAGTAATCTAGCTTAGGATCTCACTTACCTCTTCAAAAGTGCTTCCCACTCAAGAAAGCTTGCTCAAGCTCCACTAAACATAGAATATCTTAGTGTTTAGAAGGTAGAAGAAAGCAAAGCAAAGTGAGAGTAGAGTGGAAGGGAGAGTTGCCGAGAGGTGGCTGTGTGTGTGCTTGTGAACAAGTGAGGCAAGCAAATGGAAAGGGAGCAAGGCCTAAGGCCATTCAGCCAAGTGAGTTCTAGGTACCTTAGGTACTCAATTCCTTAGTCTAGGATTGACCTTTGATGGGTTGAAAGACCCCTTTGATTGACTTTTATCAATAGAGTACAATCATGCCTATTTTTAGTTCACACTTAGGTTGAGTTCTTCCTCATTTTTTCATCCATGGCCGGCACCCCACATGGGCTTAGCCCCTTAATTTCTTTCACATAATCTCTTACACACTCATCCATCATCTCACAAGTCCCTTACCTAGATCTCAAGAACAAATTTAGGGAAATGGACAAGGCATGGTTCGGCTACCCTTTTCCTAGTGTCATCCAAACCTCCTCACTCCTCCCTTGGTCTCCTTCCTTCTCACGAGTTCCGTCAATCACCATTCCATCACATCCTCTCACACACATGTTCTATACACTCTTACACAATCTCACATGTCCAAATCACTTAGATTTGGAAACCATTGGGAAGACCCAAATATAGGAGGAGTCGGATACACCCCTCCAAGTGCCACTGGAAACCTCCATGCTTCCTTTCTTTTCTCCAATGATGCTTCCCTTACTCCATCAATCATTCATCATGCTTCCACATGTCTTCTCTAGATCTCATAATTGTCATCCATCTAGATTTGGAAGAGATTGCATGGAAAAACACCCCAAGGGGTTCGGCATTTTCCTCCACCGAATCCTTTTCCTTTTCTCCCACTTCTATTTCCATCAAATCTTACAAGTGTCACTCACCTAGATATGGCATGCTCCTAGGAAGACTCAATTGGAAGATCCCTTCTTCCTTCACACTTCTACCAAGTCAACACACTCCCGCTTGTCTATCATATCCCTAATGATCTTCTTACACAAAAATTCATTTTTTGTCATATCAAAAGTGGGGCTTTGTATAGAGAAACTCAAAGTGAATCAAGATTGGCTTTCTCTTGCTTTTTTCCCCATCGAAACTCACTCCCTCAAATCCCCAACAAATCTTCTCATGTCATTGTCACACTTTTTCCCAAAGATACTCTTATACTTAATCTCATTTTAGTCATGTCAAGGACTTCACATTGGGAAACTCAAAGTGAGAAAGTTGGCTCTCCTTAGCTCCCTCTCATACGTATACTTCTTCTTTTTTCTCAAGCCACCATTTCTCTTCCCAGATGACACCATATCTCAACTTGTCACTTGTCACACATCCTCCAAGGGATTTCCTTACACACAAATCTTCCATTCTTACAAGATCTAGCACAATTCAATCACTTAGGTATGATAATCTCCTAGGGAAACTCAATTGGAAGACTTCTCCCTTCTTCACATGCCTCCCAAGTCATCCAATGATGAGAAAAACTCATCTTGGTTTCCACACCTCATCCTCCAAGAAAGCCACTAGTCAACCTTTCATCTACTAGTCTTTCCTTCCACCCACCTAATAGTCTTTGAAGACTCACTAGAGTTCTTCTAAGTGTGACATGTGTCCCTCATGTGGGTTTGGTTGACTATGGGTCAATCATATGGGCTTATGGGCTTGCCACTCCTCTCTTGAGCCAAATACTTAGGTTATACCCTTAACACTCAAATCTAAGTCCAACTTCACATGCTTAAATATTTAAAATATTTACATTGCCCTTATAATAATTAATTAATCTAAATAAAATAAAGTATGAAATTCTGGGTTGTCACAATTGGTTTACTAAGTTAGTTTCTAACTAATTTTCCATCTCTTTTGGTTCTTTCATGATTTTGGCTAGCCAAATTCTAGATAAACTTTTCCCCCACTTGCCACATGTCCTTTTACACATGTCATGATGTTAAAACACTTGAGAAAACCAATCAAATTTTTGTCCTATGCTTAAGGCAGTGCAAGTAACTTAAGTCAGTTTCCATATTCGCCCTTTTTAGGTTCGTTCGCTTCTCACCCAATTAAGTCCTTGATACATCCCGTATCTCTACAAATTTAAAACATAAAAGTTGTATATATTTCTCTTGGATTTATATAGCATCTTGAATCATTCTAATCCAAAATAAAATGAGAAAGTTATGCCTATATTACCGAGAGGTGTCAAATCTGCCAAAAATTATTCAATTGCCTTGGTTTGCACTACATTCCTCTATTTGCATTCTTTCACCATTTTGAGCCTAACTTGACAATGTTCCTCATAAGAAAATGTCCAGAATAAATAATAAATATATTTCCAAAGAGAATTATGAAGAATAATTAAAAAAATATTTATTCTTATCATGAGAAAAGTCTAATAGGGGAAAAAATCCAGGTTATCACAATTTGTGTCCCTAGTGTTTTCCTTAAAAAATAAAGTATTAGGAGACAGTTAAGGCTAAGAATCAGGAGACAATTAATAAGGTTACTTTCCCAAAGGCAGTTAAGGCTAAGAATCAGGAGACAATTATCAAGAAACAAGGATAGGTTACACTTCTAAGCGGGAAAGGAATAAACTACTCTCAAGTTTCAAATAAGGAAGCAGTTATTACTATTAAAGGTGACAGTAGTTTAATTGGGCAGAAAATAGTTGCAGATACGAGGGTAGATATAGAGTGGGGGCCCATGTACAACGGGCCGTTTGTGCAACAAGATACTACTCAGCCTCTTGGAAAAGTGGAATATCCTTATAATGTAGAACCATCCTCGAGGAACACACTAAGTGTACAAGACAAAATGCAACATGAAAAGAATTTGAAACAAGGGGATGGAGAAGAAAGGCATGCAAGCAATCACGTGTTCTATACAACTCAGGAGAAACTGGCATGTCTCCAATTAAGAAAGTGATGGATGGCAGGGTGGAATCATCTTTTCATAAAGTTGCTAAATTGGGAACTCCTGGACAATTCAAGAGCTTTGCCTCATGGTAAGGTATAGGAAACCTAGTTTTGTCTTTTTAATGGAGACCAAACTTACCATTCAAAAATTTAACTTTTTAAAATGCAAGTTGGGATTTGAAGGATGCTTTGTGATAAACTCAATTGGAAGGAGAGGGGGGTTAGCTCTTTTGTGGTAGGAAGAGGTAGGAGTGGAAAATATCAACTACTCACAAAGTTACATTAGTGGTTGGTTTTTTGACAAAAAAGATGACTATAGATGGATGCTTACTAGATTCTATAGCAATCCAGTGCTGCATAAGAGAAAGGATAGTTGGTCCTTGTTGGAGACCCTTCGACCACTAGATGACCACCTATGGTGTGTTATAGGGGCTTCAATGAAATTATGTCCTTAGAAGATAAGGTTGGAAGAAGAGTGAGGAGTGAAACTCGGGTGGAAGCTTTTAGACCTACACTATTGAACTGCATATTATGTGATTTGGGATGGACATGTAACACCCACCCTTCTTCTATTCAATACTTAGCAAATTTCAAGGAGATGATGTGACAGCTCGTTCCTTCTTCTCTCAAATGGGACAAGTCTCGATGTACATGCCAGACCCGATAGCATGTTTTAAAAGATAATAGTAAATTTTAAAATGTGCCCAATGTTTTAATTCTCTAGAATATTTTAAATACCTTGGAAATATTATATTAGACATTGTCAGTATTATTGGACTCAAACCTGATTTCTAAAAAAATACAATTATAATATTTTGAAGAGATCCAATATATTATAATTGTACAAAGTCATTTTATTCATATGATTTTGGTTATTTAAAATATTACAGAATTTAAGTTGTGCTTTAAATTTCTGATTTAAATATATGGTTTCATTCTTTTAAAATAATTAGTAAACCTTCATCATTTAATTAATAATGAAGGAATATTATTTTATAAACTAAAGTTAAATTAAAATAATATTCTATCTTAATTCCTTTTAATGTTTTAAATTAAGTTGGTTTTATGCATTTTTAAATCAGTACTTTAAAGTCCATCATAGTTTGTTTTAAAGACCCCAAGGTGTAGGGTTTATAAATAGCCCAAAAAGGAAACCCTAGCCCTCACTCCCCCCCCTCTCTCTCTCTCCTCTCACGCGTGCTGCCCCTTACCTCTAGCCGAACCCTTCCTTTAGCTTAGCCCATCTCCACCATCTGCCACCTAGCCTCATCGCCCACCTTGTCGGAATCCCCTCACGCCAACAACGCCCTTCCACCGTTGGTAGGACCTTGCAGCCCCACCAAGGCCTCACACGAGCTTCAAACCTAAATGGGTTTTCCTTTCTCGATCCCCCCATGTCGTGTGGCCTAGCACCGCCATGTGTGGCCTTAGCCACCACCAAGGGCACCTCAGGACCACCCTCTCCCTTTCTCCCGACCTCCTCCTCCTCCCTTGCTTGGCCGGAAAACACAACCCAAGAAATGGATATGAAAACACGGGTTTGGCCCCCTAGCTGTCGTACGCCGCCACTAATGGCGTCGCCGTCACTAATGGCGTCACTGCCACCAACAACAACTCCCCCACTCACCGACGACCTACCATCTAGCTCCATTCCTTCAGCCAAGCCTCCACCTCCCTCATGCAAGCTCAAACCCGAAAATGGGTTTCTCCACCTTTCAAGCTAGATCTGTCACCCTTCGGTGGTTGCACTGTTGACGCCCCAATTCACGCTTGGGATCGCACGTGAATAGAAACGTCAGGGATGAGCGACGCAAGGAAGTTCACCCCTTGTCATATCATGTGGGTACGTTTTTGTTTTTGTTTTTTTTTTAAAACGTCAAAGAAAGATTCTCGCAACGGAAAAAGTTCAAGCCTTCTACATCATACATCACATGGTTTTGCTACTAATCCCAAAATACACATCATACATATCCAAAGCAAATATTTCTTAACATGTGAAGATTCACAAAAGAGCACTTCCAATAAGCGGGAAGGCTTTAAAAAATATAAGTTAGGAAGGCTTTACAAAATAAAATGGACAATTCCCACTGCCCATTAAGTTTAGCATGCAAGCTCCTTCTCTATCTCCTTAAGACTTAGTCCCTAGCGAAAACGATCCAGGTCCAAGCTAGGCCCTACTTCAGAAATCACCCTAGTGGGTGACTCAAAAGGCGTCCCAAGTGAAGGGACTCATCTACTCCTAACACCAAACAACACCCCGTAAGGCGTAGACCAGCAAAACGGTACATCACTATCGACAGTGACTCCTCCGTCCGTCGGCCCAGAAGATCTAGAGTCACTTGCCCCATAAAGGTGGACTCAATCGGGCCCCTGGGGGTCTGAGGTATCGTCCCGAGAGTCATACTCTATAGATCCGTCATTTCCTTCAACTACTTCTATCATTCCCAAAGGGAAGAGATAGTAAAGACATAGAGAGGGGTGAGATTTCGGGAGAAATCTCAGTAAGTACATCAGTATTTCAACAAAAGTATTTTAGGCATACTTTTAAGCGAATAACAAGCAAATACATACACATACAGTAAGATGAGACTCATGATGGGACCAATGCACATGCTCGTGACGAAATTCACCTTCCTTATCTTTTCTCAAATTTTCGTTGTATACTCGTTCATGAAATCATATAGCAAAATTTTCTTGACTTATATTTTCCAAAGAGACATTTTGTTAAAAAAAATTTCGTCTTTTCTTATCTTAGGTGCCACTAATCATATACACATCATTCTTGTGGCTCAAAAGCCCTTTTCTTTTCGTCATCACTTCTTATTTTGGACACCTCACAGTTCTCCTACGCACCGTGTGCTCCCTGCTAGTTACCGTCACACCTGGCGACCGTGTCAAACCTAGGTGAATACGTTTCGTGCCCTTCACGCTTTTCGTCACTCGGAGATTTCTCTCCGAACAACTACAAACTTCTTATATCGTGAGGCCGAGACCAACACCGTTCTTAGAGCACCCACTAGCATTAGGTGCGACCACGCTTCGGACACCTTTTGGAGCCATACATAGTCTGCCGACTGTCATTCATCGACCCAGGGGTTTTCACTCAATTTTAGCCACTCTTGAGTGAACAGGGAGTTCCACTAGGACACTACCCTGTCCCAGCCTTTGGGGTTCTTCTAAAACTTTAGTTCATTTTCTTTTCTTTTGAAAATGTACTTTACTCAAAAACATGATTTTTCGTGCTTTATGCATGAGACATGCAACTTCTAACACTTGTTATGCAAAACTCGAGACGAACCCGAGTACACACTTGGTCATTTTTCACACAAACCCCACATCATTCGATTTACCATTCATGTGCAAGCACTTAGTCGATTCTAATGGGTTAAGTAGGGTGCTCGGCTTCCACCCCTAGGGTTTGGGCCGAGACCCTCCTTGTTACCACTTGGTGTTTTCTTTCTTCATTCATCTTCTTTTCACTCTCTAAGCTCTAGTTCTATGGTTAAAATAATTTTTGACCTTACAAAAAGGGCAATCCGAAACCCTATAACCCTTAGATTTTATATTTCATACCTTATTTCCTCAAAACAAGTATCCTACTTGAACACCTATGTGGAAACCGAAAACATACATGATATTCTCCTAACCTTTATGCTTCTAAATTCTCCAAAATTTCAAAACTCAAGTATTTCATAAAAGGAAAATAAATTATAAAGATTTAGACTCCAAGAGCTCTCCAACCTGAAAACTCTATAGGCATGTTCTCTCTCTCTCTCTCTCGCTCTCTCTCTCTCTCTCTCTCTCTCTCTCTTTTCAAGCTTCAAACTTTTATCTTATCAAGCATGCATTTCTTTGCCATCCACCGTATCAATAATAATGATAATATCATCCAAGAACAATATAACTAGATCCACCAATATTTTATAAATATTCATCCTAGCATGACATTTCAATAAACAAGATATTTGCTACTAAATAATCAAGGCGCTTCTTCAAATGATCTATCGAACATCACCCAACATTCAACAAGTTTAAACATAGTCATGCTCACATGTAACATAGTAATCTCTCCTAAAAAAACCACTAAAATCATCAACATATTATAACCTTCAACTAAAAGGAAACATAGGTTCTAAGCATGGGTTTGCATCTAACTAAAAATAAAATTTCCACTAAAAAGTTTCATCATGGCATACCAAGCAAGAAATCAAGCAACACAAGCATATTCACCCAAATATATACTAGAGATGCTAGAGGCAAAATAAGAATATACTTACAATACTCCTAGGTAGCTTAGATGAATTCTGAAAACATAAGAAATATTTTACTAGATTAGACTAAGAACATATTATTTTCAAAGAGGAGTTTTCTTTTAGAAAAATATGAATATAGAGAGTGTTCTTCCCTATACTTCTAGGTTTGTTTTAGCTTAATAAAATCACTTACCTCTTCTAGGATTCCTCCTTTCAAGACCACTTGCTTCTTCTTCCTCTAGGCTTAGAGTTTTTTGATGTTTAGGTGGTAGAATGAAATGAAGCAAAGAGAGTGGAGTGGGAGGGTGAGTTGCCGTGAGGTAGAGTGGGAGATGTGTGTGTGTGTTGGTGACCGAATGAGGCAACCAAAAAGAAAGGGAACAAGGCCATTCGGCCATGGCGCTTCCCTAGACTCTAGGCCACTCATTTCGCCTAAACTTGGAGTGAAGCTTGATGGATTTGAAAGACACTTGAGTGACCCCCATCACTTGATCACATCATACCTAATATAGATTATCTTAGGTTGAAGAAATGGTTTCCTTTCTCTCCCAATATGGCCGGCCTCTCTCAAAAGGTTTGAAGCCTCCCATTAACTCACATCACCTCCTTGTCTTCCAAACCATCATCTCATATCTCTATACAAGAGATTGGAAGATCTCATTCTTGGGAGAAAGCAAAAGTAGGGTTCGACTACCCCTTGCCCTTTTGCTCCATCCAAAACCCTCCTCCTTTTCCTACTCTCTTTTTCTTCTTCTCATGTGTTCAATCAATCAACTATTCACCTTACTTCTTATACTAACTTGTCCTATCACTCTTACACAATCCTACTGTCTAAATTTGGTAGCAAGGAGAATACCAAAAAGGGAGGGGGAGTCGGCTACTCACCTCACCCGAACTCTCCTTCTCTTACTCCCACTCTTTGCATCCATCAATCAACATCTCAAGTCATCATTCCCTTCCATACTCTTACACTCATGTCTTGTCTATTCTTACACAATCTCATATGTCCAATTCATCTAGATTTTGGAAGCAAAAGAGGGTACACAAGGGGAGAGAGTGGCCGGCTACATGATCCACCCGTAGCCCCCCCCCCCAAAATTCCTCTCATGAGTTTTATTTTCTTTCCCACTTGTTCCATCACTCACTCAATCAACCAATCAAGCCCTCACCTGTCCTCTCAAGATCCCCTAGTAATCATTCCTCAAGATTTGCAAAAGCTTGTAGGAAAACCCTAAGAGCATTCGGCTATAGTCCACCGAATCTCTCCCCCTTTTTCTCATTTTCAAATCCCATCAAATCTTGTATAATCATGTGGCTAGATATGGAAAAATCCTATGATGATCTACTTTGACAAAGTGCCCATGTCTCACACGCCTATCTAGGTAGGAAAGATGAGGAGATCTCATCTTTGATCTTCTCTTTCCTTCCCCCAACCAAAACAACTAGTCAACCTCCTCACCTACTAGTATTCTCTCTCTTTCACCTACTAGTCTTGGTTAACTTACAAAACTTTTCCTAGCTTAACATGTGTCCCCATGCATGGGCTTGGGTTGACTATTGGATTTCATTTCATGGCTTATGGGTTTGTCCTCTCCACTTGGGCCCAAAGTCTTGGTTATGATTTTAAGGCATTCTACTTCTAAGCCCACTTTTTAGGACTTTATCCACTAAATTACCTAAGTCACCTTTGCACTATTTATTTAATTAAATAAAAATATAGTAGGAAAATTCGGGGTCGTCACATACACCGCCTCACCTCTACTACGAGCTTCCTCTTCCTCCGGTAAACCTTTTTCTAGCTCATCATGATGAATCGAGCACCCTAGCTTGAACCACCACTGTGCGTGGTTAACCACCACCGTATGCAATGTTAGCCATCACATATGACCCTTCTATCGCCACCCATGATCTCCCCATCATGTTAGCCACCCTCACATGACCCAGACCTAATAGCCAAAACCCTAGATCCAAATCCTAAGATAATCTCGTTTCGAGGTCACAGAACTGACCCTGATGTAGCGGTTACCGCTTAAGCTAGTAACTTCCAATCACTAGCCGTGCCAGGTTGTGAGCAACGCACGAGTTTATCCTACGATGGTATAACCCTCTATCTCTGGTATTTATGTTAGTTGGTTCATTATGGACTATGCTACTAATATTGTGAAGTATGTTGTGTAGCTATGGTGTGAAGTTAGTTGGTTGTATTGTGATAGTTGTGATTTTGTATCGAAATGTTGATAACTGTTTTATGAAGTAGTGTTGTGGATTGTGTTGTAAAGTATGGATGTGTTGTGTGCCCTAGTGGTAATGCAGCACAACGTAGTTTGTAGGAGTACACGTGAAGTATACTCTATAGGGTAAAGCAATGCACCGTATAGCGTATATCGTGTGGTGATGTAACGTATTGTATTGGAAAAAGAGTACGCATGGAGTGTACTCCATGCAATGTAGTTGTGATGCACTATAAGGCATGTCGCCAAAATGGATGGTTGCACAGTTGAGAAGTGCAAAGCATGATGAAGTGTTGAGAACTGCGAAAGAATGTCCTAGAACAGTTGTGATGTGATCGTGAGGTCGTAGTGATGGGAGTCACAATATAGCAATGTGTGGCTGTTGTACGTGTGAAGTGTTGGAAATTGTGTAAGAGTGTCTCAGAGTAGTTGTGATGTGACCATGTGGTCAAAGTGACAGCAGTCATTGTGTAGCATTGTTATAGTTGTTATGCGTATAGAGTATCGAGAACTGTGGAACCGTATTTTAGAGTAGTAGTTGTGATGTGACCGGTAGTCCTAATGACAAGTGTCACTGTATAGTCATGTTATGTTTCAAAGTACAAGTGAAGTGACGTAATGGGAATGTGACAAGGTGTCACGATGTGACAAGAGTACATTAGGAATCGTACTCATGTTGAGTCGAAAGTTGATGTAGAAGTCACGTGGCATAATGCTATGTGAAGTGGTGGACAATAATATAACTCGATAGTAGTCTCGAACTATGTGTTACGATGGAGGTACAGTTGAGATGGATCTTGCCATGCTAAGTGTTTAAATGAACTTGTAAAAGGCTAAAAAGTAGGAAAAGTCATGCCAACCAACATGGAGAAGATGCTATCGATGTATGGTGTATGGTACTTGTTTACACAAGCAGGTGATCAACGTATTATATTCTGATCTTAGGTGATAAGGAGGTAGGGTACATGTGTATATAGTGACACGTTTATCGGACATAGTTATGTAATGGATAATTTATCCTGAGCAAGAGTATGTGATTTTTAAGCCCAGAGCTTACTTAAAGCTGCATGGTGTGCATGGATAAGGATGATGATGATGATAAGGCATAAGCTTGGATGCGGTACTGTTGTGTGTGTCGTATGGTATTGGGATGCATAACTTGGTTGGCCTAAGTCATGCATTAGGATAAGGTTAATCGGAAGAGTAAGGTATAAGTCCTAGTTGATCCTAAGGTGAATCATGTGGTTCACTTTAGTGGGTAAACACTCAAGGTCGGACGTTTAATTTAGAAGAAGTGTTGTCCTTAAGCCAATCCCCGAAAGTGAAGCATAATAAGGGTTATGTGTCCTAGTGTCTGTAAGTGGGTTTAGCATAATAAGCAAAGGCCCAGAGCATGTGGATAGCAGAAGAGTATCCTAAGTAAAGTGTAGATCATTTTTTAGTCTAATTACTTGTTTACTAGATAGATATTGATACTAGTTATGTGTATACATGTAGGTTGATTACTATCTAACACGCATGTGATAGATTGCATGGTATCAAAATAGCATGAAAACTAGGTAAGTATTATGTTCATACACTTCTAGAGCATTTTAAAGAATAATAATGAAACTGAAAATGCTTCCTTTTTACGACGCTTTACAAAAAAGAAAAGAGTCACGTTTTATGAAAAGACGCTAAATATAAGTATTAAAGTATATGTACGTAATGACCATTCTTGGTAGCTTCTTTTATTGAACCCCAAGTATGTAATTGTATGCATGCAATTGGATGCTTATATGTAGTAATTATTGGATGTATTCTCTCAAAAATAAAATAAAAATTTGAGATTTTTGTCTCATGATTTTATACATTGATGCTTTTATGGATGACATGAAAGTGTTGTTTTCAAAATGTCCCTACGAACGGAAGGATGCCATGAACTAATGTTATGTGATGACCTATACGATGCCCCTATGCAATGACCCTATGTCCCAACGATGTTTAAGTTCACGCGTATGCTTTTAGTTCATGCGCATGCTTTCTAAACGATGTTTTCTATAAATGAACTGACTAAGAAAAGAAAAGAAAGACAAAATAAAGAAAGAAAAAATGAGTGAATAAATCCATGCTATGTTGTATGAAAATACACAAGGGGCCATGATGAACGAATGAAAAGAAAGAAATGCGAAAAGGGTACCCAAGAAAAAAGAAAAGGAAGAGGCAGATTGTAATGTCGGACAGGCCACTGGTAGTGCACCCAGTGGTGCCATCCAAAGAAAAGGATTCCTCAACCCGCAGCCATGGGAGGAATCAAGGTCCAAAGGTCGACTCATTAACCCCAGCACACGGGGTGTAATAGTGTACAACAGCCCAAAGAAAGTGATAAAAATAAGAAAGAAAGTTATGACATGTATGATACGTATGAATGGTTGTTTGTTAGTTAGCTGCTAATTGTTTGTTGTTGTTAGTTGTTGTACTTGTTTGCTTGTTAATGGCTTGCTTGCTTTATAATCACTTGATCGTAGTGGCTAATTATTGTGCTTGCTTATTTGTTATTTGCTTACTTGTTTGATGATTGCTTGTTTATTAATGGTCTAAGGAAACTGATAAGAATAAGAAGGATCTTTGGATTCTTTAAAAAATGAAAGCACCATAAGAGGTGGGAGAAACGACGTTTACAAAAGAAAAGAAAATCGATGTTTTTTTCATGGAAACAACAGCTAGTAATGTTTATGAAAAGAAAATGCATTTTCTTTTATGTATATATGTATATATGAGTGATGAATGCATGATTAAAAACCTATGTTGTTATATTTTAAACGGTATGAAATAATGCTTACTGAGTATTTGACTCATTTTAGTTTTTATGTGTGCCCCTCCCCCTCACAAGGACTAGATGAATAGAACATGTCAGGATGAAGACGGCCCAAGGGGAAGAGCACGATAGTCTAGGCATGAAGGCATGAAGAGAAAAAGTATGAGATGTCTTTTATTTTTATAAGTCAAACGTTTTTTCGCTGTAAACCTCTTGTATTGTAAAATCATGTTTTATTTTATAACATGGAGCCATGCACATTGCGTATAAACTGAAAGGTTTTAAAATGAACAAAATTCGTCCCATTTTTTAAAACTATTTTCTAAAAGGAAAGTGATGTAAATTACGATTTCACCCTTTACAAGGCGGGGTTGTGACAGGACAAATTGTTTTTACACATGGTGTAATATTCATACCATTATTCCTTTTAAAGGAAATGGCTGATAAGGTAGTAGCAAACCCAATATGGTTTGAAAATTTCTTTGATTCTAATGTTGAGGTATTAGCAGTTTGTAAATCAGATCATAATCCTATTCTATTACTATGTAGTATGAATAGCAGGTATTTGCTCATAAAGGCCATTTTAAGTGTGAAAACTGATGGGCTCTAAAAGAAGATTGTAGTTGTGAGATCCCCGATTTTGTATACCTCTATATATTTGTTTTAAATTTTAACATCGGTTCTTTTAATTTATTTTAATAAATTAAATTTGTTGTTTTCTCACTTATGTTATCGCGAGTTACGTTATTTTATTTACAATTGAGGTTGGTTATTTGTGAGATCTATAATTTTAATGCTTTTAGTTATTTAATGATCATTATCAGTTTCATCATTTGAATTATTATCTATATTGTTTTGGTTTAGCAGCTATAGGTTTATTGTTATTACAAGTTTTATGAGATCCCTTAATTATAATGTTTCTAGTTATTTTATGTATTTAATCGTTAATATTGGTCTTTTCTTTTGAATGGTTAGCATTATTATTTTATTGGTTTACTTGTTTAAGTTTTATTTTAGTTTAATTGTTTGGGTTTTATTTGTTTAAAACTAGTAGTTGAACTATTTGTTTGCTTATATTAAGTTACAATGTTTTTCTTGTTAACTTGATTGTGATGTAATTATTTTAATGCTTGGAATTAAATCATTTTATTTTATTATGTTAATATTTAATTTAGGGAGTTTTATTTTATTTTATTTTAGTTGATTTTTGATTTGGGCTTATATATATATAAGTTGTTGATTTGGGTTTAAGGTATTTAATTTGAGTTATGTTTTGAATCTTATAGTCCAGCCCAAGCCATTTAAACCCAGCCCATTTTCCTTTATTAACGATGGCATTTTGACCAAAGTGTTTAATGAAAAACCCATGCCTTTCATCTACTTGTGCGCCAGCCCTCTTACATTCCAAAAACGGCAACGTTAAGGTTTTATTTTAAATGAATTCCAGATCCTTTCTCCCACGCATGCCACGACTCTACTTCTTCCTCATCTTCGTCTTTCTTCTTCCTCCCCTGTTTTCGTTGCTGCAGACCGTGAGCCAAGCTTGGATCTTTACAGCTTTTCTTTTGCCCATTTTATCCACGCATTGCTCCGTTAAATACCTAATACATTGATGATTAATTTTCCTCCATTTTCGCAGTGGATCCGTGCTTCACGTGCTCAGAATCCATGCTCAAACCCACTCCAAAACAGTGTTTATTCCATCGTTTTTCTTCGAGTTTTCGTTTGAAAAAAAGTAGAGAATCTCTTCTAGGTAGCTCTACCTTATCTTGGTGTCACATGTGATTTTTTTTGCCGTTCAAAAACCCATGCTTTTATGCCTATGAAAGGGTATGCCGAACCCTTGTTTAAACCCACGTCCTCTATGAAAAACCAAACATTCATCAACTCTTTTTGATCCTTTCTTCTTCTCATCTTAAACTTGATTTAGCCTTCTTCAAAATCCCTTTGGGTCCGAAAATTATAGCGATCTTTTTACTGGTTTTTTTTATCACCTTAAGATTACCGTTTTATATTCTTTACGATATTTTCGATAAACATTTTCTTTGTTTTAATTGATTTATTTGTTTATGTGTTGTTTTAATTTATGTACGTTGTTTCTTTTCATTTACATCAAGTGTTTAATTTAGTTAAATAATAATGACATTTTATTTATTTATATTTGAAGTATTTAAATTATATTGTTTATAATATTTATGATTAATCTCAGAATTATTTAATATATGTTGTTTTATTAGTGTTAATTGTTTTACTTGATTTGTTAATGATATGTTTTGTTTTATTTATGGTATTTTATTTTCAGTGATGTGTTGGGTGCTACGATTGTAGCGTACTTGTTGGTGGAAGCACATGATCGCTTTTTGGGCAGTTTGCTATATTCAAAAATTTAGATCGAGTGAGTAGTAAGTATTTTTCAAATAAATTTTGAGATTTAAATATATTTTACATTAACAAATATTTGGTTTTGGTTGATTGTACCAGATTGATCCGAAGGGTTTGTGAGTCAATTGGATTGGTAAACGGAGTTATTATTGTGTGATTATTTGATGTTTGAGCTTGTTGATGGTTGGATATTTTTATACATGGTCATATGCATTGTATAAGTACTCATTCCTAACTAAAGTTTGGATCTCTTTATGTATATATATATTATTCAAGTATGATTTAGATTATTTGTGTGGGGTATGAAGCAGTTTAGATATGTTTTCTAAAATTTTTTTATGTTAAATATTAAGTTTTAATTCAAGACATTCTAGATAAACTATAGTGAGTAATTTAAGAAAACCAATATAGGAAACTTGCAAGAGTGAATTTCGGATAGAAGTTATAGCAAGACTTATATGTTTGTAAGTGATGAATCTTTATTGTTTTATTTAAAGTTTTAAATGTTTTGGTCATAAGGGAGTTTGTATGGAAAAAGAATAATAATAATAATGAATAAATTGATTTCTTTAATTATAGGAAGATATACGTTAGGATAATAAAATAGAAGAAATAAATAAAAATAATTAAGTCTCGGGTCTTTAAAGAACTCGACTTCATTTATATTGAATAAGTATAATTGAATTTATTTCCTTTTTACTTGAATGAGTATGATGGAAGTTATTTGCATATAATTGGAATAAGTATGGTGGAACTAGTTTCTTATAATTGAAATAAGGATGATTGAGAGTAGATTGTGTTAAGGACGTATCCTGCAGTCTTGTTCACCGAATCCCTTACGATAGAAACCTGCAAAGCAAGAACAAAGAGGGGTCGGGGTCCGGGATCGCTCCGACGATCAAGTTAGTGTAGGGGAGAAAATATATGATAGAGGGAGTAAGAGAATCTGTGAGCGTACCGTTTTTCCGTCATTGGTTAGGTGCTATTTATAGGTGTCCCCCTGGGAGGGGGGTCTGAGTGATGAGAGTGCCGGAAACCGGGACATCACCCGTCCGTCATCCTCGATAAGGAAACCTGGTCTGATTCGGTCGGTCTCATCGCATTAATTGAGTATCCCTCCAATTAATGCTCAATTAGACCCTTTTGGACAAGGGCATTAAATGCTGCTGTATCTTTTGTCAATTTAGCAATTAATGGTGTATGTTTGTAGCGTCTCCACATTAAAAAAGGGGGGGGTCTGTAGACCGGCGGCTGTCTATCGTTCATAAATGCGGGAGTGGTCTTGATGGGAGACGGGTCCAGGAGATATATCAGTACGTGAGCCGCCGTTCTGTCCTTAGCGTGTTCTCGAGGCCGGTTTAACCATCTTCTGCCCAGATCGGGGTAACCAGGGACTTGGCTCGTCCCTGGTTTCGGTCTCCCTAGTTGGATTCGGACGCTGTGTCGAGGTGGGTGCGGATAACGGGCCTTGGGCCTGATAACCATGTGGTCGTGGGTTCTGGGCAAGTTGGACCCTCTTTCAGATTGTGAACCTGCATATTGTATAGATTTCATGAATTTCTTGCATTGTATAAGAATTGTAAGTCATATGTTACATGCATGAAGACATATGTCGCGTATGAATGTCATATGTCATATGTCATATGCATGCTATTCAAGTAATAAGTTTCATGCCCTTTGGATATTCATACTTTTCAAAAGAAAATAAAATAAGAAATGTTTTATAAAAATTCCAAACGCTGGGTCGCGGAGCGTAGTTGCACATAACACTGGTGGGTGCCAAGAACGGCAAAAATGTTATCACCTGCCATATGAATTATGACTATGACTATGACGTACTCACCTTAGTGTGATGCGATAACCAGTAGAGAATACACGGTGCATAGGGGAGTCGTGGTATATCCAATATGATAAGTATAACAAGAAATGCTAGCCTAAATAAATATATGAATGAGAAGAATGACATGTAAATTTATGAATGATAAGAAAGATATGAAAAGTTTTCTGAAAAGTCTTAAGTTCATGATAAGTTTTGAATACGTGTTAATAAGAATTAAATAAATATGAAAGTCTCTTTTTATGAAAAGGAAGAAAGTCTTTTATGAAGAAGCATGATGCATAAGTTATGCACAAGTCAGGCATAAGTCATGCATAAGTGTCATGCATAAATCATGTCTCAAATCTAATAGTCATAGTATATGCATTTGTGTATTCATATATGTTAATGATGTTGGTATTGTAAATACTCTTTGAACTATATTCAGTATTTTTAGCATAATTATGTGATTGATTTTTCTATTTGTTTATTGGGTATGTTTGTTAAATGAATAAGCTATGATTTTATGTGTTGTAAGGTGATAATCTAGGTTTTAGCTTGAGATATATATCATAAAATGTGATGATGAAAGGAGAATTAAACTATATTAATAGACCTTGATGATTTCAGCTAAGGACTAAGTTAATTTGTATGTGTTGAATGATAAAGTATTATCTTTGAAGGTTGACATAATTTGGTTATGGGGGTTAGAGGATGAAAAAAATAAATGTTTTAAAAGAATTTTCTCATGAGTATGGATAAAATAGTGCTTTAAGTCTTTAGGTGATGTAAAAGTAAAATATTAATTTATGTTTATATTGTTAATAAGAAAATAAGATAAGGAATAAGCTATAAGACTAAATAATTTTGAAGATGTGTAAGCTCTTGATGGTAGGATAGTGATTAATTATTTTCTAAGGATTTTAGGAATTAATAAAAAGATGTAAAAAGAAAGAATTAAAATTTGGGTTGAAATCTATGAGATGTTCGGCCTAAGCCCTTTTAAGGCATGATAATTTCTAAATTAAATTTTAATATTTGAATAAATAATAATTTCAAGAAAAATATTATACATGTTATGAAAAGTAGTGTACTGTTTTCATAAAAGTTCTTTATGAAAATATGTAAGTTGTGAAATAAGTGCGCCAATTAAGGGTAAGTTAAGCACAAGTCATGTAGAAGTTATGTCAAAGTCTCATGATCATGTGTGTTTTTGAAAACTGAGTTTGTCATGTGTGACTTGATTTTTGGTATGTTGAAATGATTTGATTAAATAGTTTTAAATGAGGAACTGTAGGAATGATGCTAAGCAGGGATGGTAGTGGAGTCCCGTTTGCAATTCCCACCTACAGTATCAATTGGTTTTGAGGGTCACGTTCTAGGAAAATGACGAGTTTTGTTAAATAGAGTTATATGTACAATTTTCTAGGAAAATAATAGTTGTTTTTCAATGGATTTTATTTTGGACCAAATGAGAATTTGACGTGCGTGAAAACTATTTCCTTTTGGAAAAAAAAAAGATTGATTTTTGAATCTCATATATATGGTATCATATTTATGCATTTTATTGTTGCCTAAATGTATTTTATCTTGTAATTTGTTTGGATTTTATTTACCTGCGGTATTATTTTTGGTATCATAGATTTTGATGCACATGATGAAGAGACTGAGCCCG